>CAUYSK010033345.1:0-75230 GCA_963575035.1 Avahi laniger
AGTATTATTGTTCTAGGCCTTCATATTCACTTACCACTCATGCACTGACTCACGCAGAGCAATCCAGTCCTGCAAACTTTATTCATGGTAAATACCCTATACAGGTACACCATTTTTTATCTTTTATACCATATATATACTGTACATTCTTTATGTTTAGATATGTTTAGATACACAAATACTTTCCATTGTATTACATGTGCCTACAGTACTCAGTACAGTAACCTGCTGTACAGGTTTGTAGTCTAGGAGCAATATTCTTTACCATATAGCCAAGGTGTGTATAGTAGGCTGTATGTCTTAGATTTATGTAAGTATATTCTATGATATTGGCACAATAAAAAAATCGCCTAATGACACAATTCTTTGAATGTATCCCTATCATTAAATGAGGCATGACTAGTAATTTTAGACACACATGAGAAGGTATGGTTAAAGACAATGGTGCAAAATAAAAGAAACTGCTCAGTTTCAAGCAGAATTCAGAGGAAATATAAGGGAGTCAGAAATTACTGGGATCAAATTAAAACTTTTCTCATCTCTGGTCTCTTCCTTAAGAAACCTCTTATGTAAGAAATGATTTCAAGGCAGAGATTCAGTCCAGACCACTCCCAATGAAACATTGACTGAAGTTTAAGATCTTAGTAGTATGACTTGAAGAACCAATATTGAGACTGTATAAAACATTTAAGGGAAGACCTAGCTGGGCTTCTAAGAATCTTAAAGACATGCTTAATAGACTTGTGTTAAATAGACAAAAAGACTTCTAACAATCTTAAGTGTGATGTCACCACAGTAAAATGATTCTCACCACAAAGTAAAAGAGTCTAGATTGAAATAAATATGAGTGTGAGTTTTGTCTAATGAATTAAATGATAATTTAATTCATAGAAATCTCATAAAGTTTTTTCAGTAAATTATGCCACTTTGAATGAAAAAGACTGAGACTATACAATGCAAAAAAAAAAAAGAAGAATTTTGTATCCTCAAAATTGTATAAATAGGATGCAGGCTGAGAAAGTGACTCAGCTTTGAACCCAAATCAGATGGTGAAACCAAGAGCCAAGAGAGTGAAGGCATGAACCACAGAGAGTATTTTTTGGCAGGAGAACTGAGATCTACTCAAGAAACTGGCAGCATGTCAGTTTCAAAATATCTCTGAACCATTAATGACTATACGTCTCTTGCTTTTTCCTTTTAGAATGCAAATACCTATTGCAGTTACTATATGCTTGATCATTATATATCGGATGTATGGGGGTTGGAGAGGCAGATTACATGCCTCTGTCCTTTACAGCTCTTAGTTCAAGAGAAACTGTTATTTGAGGAACTGAACCTAAGAGAATACACAGAAGGGACCTTGCACACACTTAAACATGTTATAGATAATAAAATTTGTGTTAATGCTGTATTGAATTTTTGACTTAGGAGAAAGTGTATATGTTATGTATTCAGAGTTTTACAAGGTAAAAGCTTCTAAATTAAATTTTATTTTTGATTTATTATGATGGAGTGATCAAGTTGAAGACTAAAGAATTGAACCTGAAGAGGCTTATCTGCACCTATAACCAGGTGCAGAACCTGCACCTAGATTGCAAGATACTGAACTTTGACTCAAAGGTGGAATGGAATGAGACTTTGAGGGGGTTAAGAACAACTCAGTTTATTTTGCATGTGGAAGGGATATAAATAATTTGTATTGGGTACATAACAAGTGTATGCCATTATAGGGACATGTGATGTTTTGATACAGACATACAACGTACATTAATCAAATCATGGTAATTGGGGTATCCACCACTTGAGACATTTAACATTTCTTTGTGTTAGGGACATTCCAAATCCACTCTTAGTTATTTTAAGATATACTGTAACTTATTGTTGATTATACTCACTTTGGTGTGCTATCAAATATTGTTCATTCTATCTAACCATCTAATTATATTTTTGCACACATTAACTATCCCCATTTTATATCCCCCTACCCCCTACCCTTTCCATTTTCTGATAACCATCATCCTACTCTTTGTCTCCATGAGATCAATTGTTGTTAATATTTAGCTCCCACATATGAGTGAGAACATGAGATATTTGTCTTTTTGTGCTTGGATTATTTCACTTAACATATGTTCTCCAGTTCCATCCATGTTGTTACAAATGGCATGATATTATTCTTTTTTGTGGCTATATAATATCCCATGTGTATATGTACCACAATTTCTTTATCCATCCATCCATTGATGGACACTTAGGTTGATTCTGTATTTTTGCTATTGTGAATAGTGTTGTAATAAACATGGCAGTGCAGATATCTTTTCTATATGACAGTCTAGTTTTGAAGAATAGGAAAATGCAAGAGTAATATTATCAATTGAAGCTGATATCTAGAGATAGAGAAATAAAAATCTGCAATATAGTACATTGGCTCCCCTGTTGCTGTATATATTTATTACTATTTAAACAGTTATCTTGAGATAAATTTAAGCAAATAATGATGGGTATCAAAAACTCTACTTTAATATTGTTATTAGATAAATTGTATGTATAATTTCAAAATGCAATTTTCTTTTCCTCTTGAGTGATTGCTTATCTTATAATACATACTTAATAGTAGATCAAGAAATTCTCCCTATCTAAATTTCTAAATATTAGTAGATAAAAACATACTCTATAACCACATATGCTTATTGTTATAGCCTTAGTAGTATTTAACACCTAATAATCTAAAACTACATTAATAACTTTATAACCTATATTTTTCATACATTAATGTGAATTGTAATGCATAATGCACAGTCATTATAACATAAAATACATTTCTCATTATAAGAATTCTTATACAAAGATCAATTCTGAAAGCATATCATGTATTTAATAGATATTGCATAAAACTAGAAGTAATCAGTAAAATTTGATAGTAAAGAAGGTAGTGAGGAACATTTGAAGGAGACGTTTAGGAAAGGTCACTCTGGAGAGTTCGTTTGTTAAAATAATCTTCTTGTATACTACTCTGCCACAATGAGCTGGCCCTGATATAAAAAATGTGGGATGATTTTCAAAATATAATCGATATGATTCAATTCATGGTCTTAATGAAATATTGATATAGTTTTTGATCTTTAATTAGGCAAATTTTATCCTAGATAAATTTTAAAAAGACAAACAAAAAAAGCTCTTCTAAGTATATTACAAAGAGGTGCTTCTATTTATTATAGAAAATATTATTTCCATGAAAATAGGATGTTATTGAGTTCAATTGCATTTATTAGTCCATGACTGAAGGTAAAAATAGAACCTACATCTCAGGAGTTGCTGCAAGGTTTTGAAACAAGTTCCTAATGTCCTTCTGTTGTACCATCGTAAAATGACTCTGGTGAGAAGCTTCCCCTCTTCATTCTATGTTGAAGGGCCATGGGCCTTGCCAATGAAATAACTACCATGAAATACATTCGTTTTCTTTTTTATTAGATGAAACAGAACCTAAGAGAATATTGTAACCAGATCATAGTCAACCGATGACTAAATAACAATCTTCGGCATCACTAATACACTCACTTGGGCAAAACTTTGTGATATATATGAAACATATATATCTAACTGTATAAATAATAGTGAAAATAATAAATATGCGTAAAGAAGGATGCAGGATATTCTATGGAAATGGTTGATTTCAATAAAGTTCAGCAAATATCTGAATTCCTATTTTCATGCAGGCTCCATACTTCTTCCCAGAGATTATGTAAATAAGTAAAGAAATCATACTCACTATATGAGAGAAATAGATATGCCAAGAAACCATGTTCAAGTGATGTTATGAGTATATTCATAGCAGTAGGAACAGAGCCACTTCTAGGTATACAAGGACTGTGAACTCGAAGGTATATCTCCAGAGTTGAACCTTCAATCTTAGAAGTTTTCCAACAAAAAATGGAAAAAGAAACTTTCTGGGAAGAAGAATAATGATGAGCAAAGACACAGAGGTGAAAAATGCTATAATGTGGTCAAGAAACTCTAAAGTAGTTTGTATATTTAGAGTAAAAAAAGAAAGATGAACTAATAATATGTGGTGGCGACTAAATCTTGGAAATAACACTTCCTGGTAGAAACAATAATAATTTTAGACTTTAGGTAATTTTAGATTTTAACCTAAAAGGAGGAGGGTGATACTGATACTTTTTAATGTAGGAAATGACATGAATAAATTCACATTTTAGATACATTGCTTTAGAAAGAGTAAGAAGGACAGGTTAACATGGAGCACAACAAAAAGAAAGCTGAGAAGCAGGATCAGTAAGGAGACTTTGCTTCAGAGAAATGTTTGGAATGAAATCCATGAAATGGTGGATTCTAGAACACATTCAGGGCAGATCCTCAGCAATTCATGGTTGACTGGATGTAGCAGTTAAGAAAGAGTTAGGAGCAAAAAAGATAAAACAAATCCTTTGAAAGAAAGGATTGAGTAAACCTTTGCTTTCTGTGTTGTGCTTAATATGGGGGAAAAGCATAATGTATGATATTATCTAATTAATTTATTGTTCTACTCTTTGGATGTAAATATTAATAAGAAATAGACCAGTAATTATTCTAGATTGCTTTGTTGGCTATATGAAATAACAGAACATAGATCCAATTTTTAGGTATTTTAAAAGGTATTTTATTACCTTTCAATTCTCTGTGAGAAAAATGGTCTAAAGTGAGCTGGAAAAGACAGAGCATTTTTCAGTACTAAGATACAGCTCTTCCACTATAGAGCTACTCAGTTTATTCCAGTTCTGATTGATCTTATCTGCAAAGGAGACAGAAAATCCTTCAGAGTGTGTTTCTGAACAGAAACTGCTCAGATTAATCAAGTTGTCAACCACCCAGAACCATTATACTGATCAAGATGTTGAAGACACTTAGTAGAAAAATAGAACACATATATCTTTTTTTTTCTTTTCTACATTAGGTATTAGAGAGCTGTAATGACTATATCATATGCCAGCTGTAGTAAATTCTTCCTGATCTATACCTGCATAATACCTGAATAAATATAACAAAGATCTTTACCCAATCAGGGAATTTTTATATTTTTTTTAAACTTTGCATTATGGAGATTTGACTGTTGGACAATTTTACCATGTCAAAACAGGAATCAGCTGGCAGGTATATGTAAACAAAACCCACAGAAACATGTTAGTATAGAATTTGATAGAAAAGAGAGTTAGGAATTAGAACTTTAGAGCCTGTACTGACATTGTCAGTTATAATTGTGGGACCTTGAGTTAATCACTTCTTTTCAAAGACCTTTAGTATGTATTTTATTTAAAAAATTTGGTTTATAATTAAAGAGGTTTATAATTAAAGTCTAAATAAATAAATAAATAAATAAATTATAAATAAATATAATTAATTTATTTAATTGTTAAATTAAATAATCCCTGTTAACAACCATCGAAAGTAAAAGTAAGTCTGTTCAATACCAAGCCCTGAATGTCCCAACAGAACATAAGGAACAGTCAGAACAGAGTAGAAACAGGCTACACTGATTCCACAAAAATGACAAAATATGGCCCCTTTCTGACTAACAAATTTAGCTCTACTTTAATTCTCTTGTTTTATGAGTAGATATTATGATGTACAATCATAAACTGCTCCCACTTCTTGACATTGTCCAGGTGAGAATTGGTCTCTGCTCCCATCTTCCCACCTTGGAATCACCTAACACAAACACAAACACAAGAGGCCCCTCCTCTCTGTGACAATGCCAAGGTCCCTCTAAGGGGTACCTGCTTCCATGCTGTAGCAAGTTAAATATACATTTAACTTTATCTGACTACAAAAAGTTACATATAGAAAGCTTTTATATTGCAGGATTAAGTCTTGTAGAAAGATGGCATCCCTTTGGACTACAAGGGAAATCTTCATAGTGTTGCGATTATTTATCTTTTATCAATGAAAGAATGTTGGTAATGTAAAAAACAGGAGATGGAAATGCATTCCAAGTTTAGAACAAATATAATCAAAGGCCCAAAGATGGGGGAGAAAAGCAATTATTTTATGTTTAGCCAGTATGAATCATTTTCCCAACTCTGGGTACAAAATAAATCCGCATGCATTTTATTTTCTCAATTACAAATTACTCACTCAAGCAGCCACCTATAATTAATAGTCAAGTGTCTGTCCCCAAACCTTAAAATCAATAATTGTCTAAGAACTAGCTTATCTAGCCTGACAGAATTGTCTTTTTGTTGTGGGGATGATTGTTTAATCCCCAGTAGCCTCAGAGAATTAGTTTCAGAGCATTCTGAAGTCTATTGCTTTATCACCACCCTGGTGCCACTGTTGAAGATGATACATGTACCTGTGAGAAAGAGATGTGATGAGGCTTTATGTTTAGGTTCTGAACAGGCATAGTAGTTATTCAACAGGGATGATTTGCTCCCCTCACTGCTAAATTTGCCTAAAGGTGCTCCCCTCTTTTCTCTGAAAATTGTACCTCTTTAGTTTATACCATTATTGTCAACAATTATTCTCCAAAACACAACTACAATGGAGGGTGTGGGAGAAATATAACTAAGAACACAATCTTCTCTCAATCCAGAAAACCTATTCATAAATACAGAAAGGAAAGAAGACATTTTTATTATTAAATAAGCATTATACCAGGATATGATGTGCATCACAGGCAATCCACTAAGAGATTGCCAGGACAGAAAGAAATTGTGCTATTTTATAGGGTGAGCAGATACAGCCCATAACACACATGTTCTAAAGACAAACAATAACTTGCCCTAAACTACAAGGACTTGACAGTACCATTTACCCTGTATGTAGTTCTTCCTAAATTTACCTGGTAATTGTGGTGACCATCTATGGTTGCTAATTGGCTTTTCCCAAACTGAAAATAAATTTCTTGTATTTTTATGACAGGAGGAAGTTTTGAGACTTGGAGGAAACACCCTCCTCCCCCAGCTCCTACCCTCCCTCAGAAACTGGGAGATAGAGGCTACAATACTTTCCTTAATGAATACATTTCAAAGAGTTGATTCCCAGATCCTTGAGAAAGATATTCCTTGGTCTCAAAACCCTGAAGAGGTATATTTAGCTTTTAAGAGATTTTAAGAGAATACATTTCAAAGACACAGAGAAATAACTAAGACTTAACAATTTTCTAAAGTAAATGCTCCCAGAAAAGAGAAAAGGGAAAGCATCTTTCCTAATTAAGCTTCTTATTTTGAATTTTTATTTACCCTTACATGAGTTACTAATCAGAATAATGCTATGCTGGAATAAAAACTTTCTACAAAATCTTAGATACTTGTGTGGGGCCAGGTCTAGACTCTTTTAACACTCCAGAGAATTCACTGCCTTTTCTTTCTTCTAAATTTTAGCTGGGCCATACCCAGTTTAACCTGAGAGATCTTCATAACACCAAATCTTGGAGAGACAGGGCAAGAGAATAAATCTTGTCTTCCAGAAATGGGCTTCCATAGTCCTTACTGATAGGGACCAGACTAGTCTCCCAGGCTTTCTTCACCAGATTTAAACTCTGACAATATCAGCTAGAGGCATTAGCAATGAGTGAAAAGATGTTTTTCATACTCTAATTTGAGTAGAATAGCAGCCTCATTGCTCTACATTTGCATAAGAGAGAAAATGTAAGTGACTCATCCCAGAAACAGAAGATCTAATTTGGCTAAACTACAGCCTTAATTTATTCACACAGAAGTGGTTGACATTTAAGAACAGCCTGTTTAGGGGAAATACTCAAAATCTTTTTATTTTTCTGCTTTAATGGCCTTGGGACAAATAGAGTACACAACTTAACTCTTTGTTTCAGTTAACGGTAATTCTGTCTTCTCCAGTTTCCTGCTGCAGGAGCCTAAACTGAAGGGGTTGTGTCAAAGGGCTCCTTGGCTTTCTGGATTTCTATTACATTCATTCAGTGAGATCCAGTGATCTCAGCATGAGATGTGCTCTTTGTACATCATTCCGCTTCTGATGGGGTGTATTCTACGTGACTCTATCCTGATTGGACCAAGGAATGATGACATCTCTGCTTCTCTAGTTCTGGGTTCTTGAACTATTGGTTATAGTTCCAATATAGTATGCCCAAAACATCCTTGTTAGATAAATCATTCTAAGATTATCCTATTTTGAGATTGCTACTTTCTTTTGGGATAGGAACTGATACAGTTATTTATTTATTTATTATTTCAAAATTTTAAAAGTGTATAGATGCTTTAGGTTGCATGAATCACTTTTGTAATGCTTGAGTCCCAGCTATAGGTGTGCCACCACCCAAATAATGTTCACTGTACCAATTAGGTAGATTTTTGCCCTTCCTCTCCTCCCGCTTGCTCCTGTTTGATTTTCACTGAGTTTTACTTCCCTCTGTGCACATGTGTGCTCATGGGTTAGTTCCAGTTTAATAGTGAGTACACACAGTTTTTGTTTTTTCATTCTTGAGATACTTCACTTAGGGGAATGGTCTCCAGTTCCACCCAGATTGTTGCAAAAGGTATTTAACCAGGAGTGGCCCTAGGAAGAAGAACCTCGGAATCCTCTGGCATTGGAATATTCATAAATGCAAGGTACATAAAATTAACATCTTTGCTTCAGAAAATAACACATCTGCAGTTCATTTCATGCAATGTCAACAAAATTACTCAGAATGTCACTGGTCCTAATATAATATGAAATGAAGAGGGCTTGAAAGACAAGTGGTGGTGCTAGGTTTTTAAGACAACATTCGTGTTTCTTTTTATATTCATAGGGAGCGGACACGGAGAAAATGAGATGTATAGGAAAGATGTTAAGGGAAAAGACAGCTTGTCAGGACACCCTTGTATTGTGAAGTCATAAGACAAGTATGACATATGACCGAGAGCAAGCCTAGGTTCTGGTTATGTGTATTATACAATTTTAATGAAAATTAATCCTCAGCTCTATTCAATATGAAGAGTTCTTTCATGGCTGGATTCTGTAGGTTAAAGATGATGGTGAGGGATATGCCAATGAAATTAGGTTTCCTAATCTTAATGGAAATGAAGGCATTCCATAATGGTAGAGGATAGGCAATGGTACTTAAGCACCTAAGTTTCAACAATAAGCCATGGGATTGAAATAGGAATCATATTCTTTGAATTCACATGGGTCTATTGTATGTAATTCATCTAAGGACGACTTAAAATAAAATCATTGAACAGCCTCCTGAGGGGTTCCATGAGATATTAACAAGGAAAAATTCTAAGATTGCTGGGCCAATGCATAATTAGAGTCATTGTAATGGCATATACTGCCTGTTACTTGGTTCTCACATGTAAACACTTTGGAGACCCTAGATTTGGAGACTACATTGATTGCAAGCTGTGTTCCTTGGGAGAAGGACACATGTCCCACTCCCACATGAGTCTTCTCCAAAGCTTTCAGAAAAGTGACCATTCCCTAAGAAAACAGAAATACACAGACCTTCTGGGGGTAACTACCTATTATTGAAATTAGACTAAAGCTTGGGCTCATCTCTCAGAGTAGAAAACAATAAATTACTAGAGGCAGATGACTGATGAGGTCAGGGTTCTGATTGTTATCTTGGCCCAAATATATCTAACAGTGGATACAGTGAAATCATGGACCTATTCCATAGTTTTTTGCCCTGGTGGGGAATATATAGTGGGAATAGATAGATTTTTTTACTGGCAGAATGATTTTACTGGTTCCAAAATGAGTGCTATTTATCTGGAAAGGGCCAAGTGGAAGTTGTGAGAATTGGCCATTCCTGCTAAGTAGTAAAGAAAAAGAAATTCTGAACACCTCTGATTACTGTAGAGACCAGTAAGACGAATAAGAATCTAAGAAATGGAAAACTAGTCGCTCTCACCACATCTCCATTTAACTGATCTATTTGGCTCTGGGCAACTCAATTGAGGTGTGGAAAATGCCAGTAGATCATTGTAAACTTAATCAAGTGGCATTTCCAGTTACAACTTTGGTTCAAAGTATGATATTTTTACTGAAGTGAATCAATACAGCTTCTGACAATTGAATATCGTAGACAACATTTGACTTGGTAAATATTTTCTTTTCTGTCTCAAACTATACAATTACAAACTGTTTACATTTTCAGATAGGACAAGAATATGCCTTTAATACTTTATCCTAGTGCTAGGTCAGACCTCCTGTTTACTACCGTAACATAGTTCAGAGGGGCTTCTGTAATTCTGAAAGAAAACAAAAAAAAAATATACTGGTCCATAACATTGATGACAATATGGTATTCAGACCTCATAAGGAAAGCATAGCAAACACATTAGAGATATTATTAATACATGTATTCTCAAGGTAGAAGGCAAACAACCCAGTGAAATTTCTGGAGAGTATATTGATATGGTGATTATTGGGATACCTCTTTGAAGTGAGACACAGGTTGCTCCATCTACCTATAATAATGAAAGGCATGAATTTCAGTGGATCTCTTTAAATTTTGTTGGTGATATATATCACATTTGAACTTGCTTCTAAAAACCTTTTTCTGGGTAATCCATAAGATTGCCAGTTTTAAATGGAAATCAAAGCAAGAATAGGCTCTATAGCAGGTCTAGAGTGATCTGAACTTCTCTGTCATTTGGAACATAAACTCATGAGTCTTAACAATGTGGGAGGTAGACAGAATGCTTAAAAATTCCTTGGAAAACAGTTTCAATAGATGAACCACAGACGTATTAAAGATTTTCGAGCAAATCTATTCCTTTCTTTGCTTATAAACATTATCAATTTTAAAGTAATTCTTGGCCTGTTGTTAGGCCCTGGTAGAGCATGAACATTTTATCATAGGACAAAATATAACTATATCATCCAAATTGTCAATCATGTGTGGGTATTATCTGATGCACTGAACCATAAATTTGGACATGAACAACAAGAGTATTTTATTATAAATGTGAGTGTTATATAAATGGGAAGGCTCGACTGGATTCATAAAGTGCCTACAAATTGCATCAGCAGGGAGATGAGACTTACTCTTACTCCTTCAATTTATCTTTGCTCTTCCACATCTATAACCTCATTTTGAGTACCTATACCAAGTTAACAGAAGAGAAAAAAAAAACATTGATCTACTTCACAGAGGGACCAGTACTGCATGCCAGTAAGGGCTGAAGTAGACAGAATTGCATTTTAGTTTATTGAGCAGTATCCTGGAAAGATATTGATGTGGAAATATTCTCCCAATGAATATAATTTTGACCAGTACATCTGTGGACTTAGTCTAAATGACAGATACAACTAATAGACAATGAGTAATGATTGGTAAGAGAAGTCAGGGACTGAGAAAATTGGTGATTGGGAGATCTGGGGGAAAGTATGGAAATGGACTTTTTGAAACAATATAGAATAAGAAAAAAAATCATATTTTACATAAATACTACCCAGAGGGCATTAACAGCAATGGAGGTTCACAATAATCAGCAGAAACAATGATCTTCTTTGTGGAATACGTTAGCAGCTTTGCCAAATAACCCTAACTTGCCTAATGGGTCTACTTAAAAATGTCCATAACATCAAAGAAGCAAACTATGGGCAGCTATGAATGGGCTCAGAAATAGTCTTCTCATCAGGGCTGATCTGTCTACTGCCACTGCCAACAGCTTAACTGTCAATGCTTCTTCATTCCCTAAGTGTGTGAGCTGGTCATCTGGGTGGAAGCAGGAGGATATTTTGAGTATGGGTTGCTTGCAATGCTAAACCAGCACTACCATTTGTAGACTTATTGGGAGACTGACCTATGTGTGTTGCATCAACAATCTCCCATATTCTCTGGATTCTACTTAAACTGGCTTATGGGGATCCCAGGCTGGATATAGGAGGATGAAGTAAATAATGAGGAGTGTGTATTTATTTTCTTTTTGCCTGTTACAGAAATTTTCTCAAGCCAGCTATTGTCACGTGATGAAAGATCATTGTTCCTCTCAAGGCTGTCTTCTGGATCTGCTTGTCTCTCTGTCCAGAATAAATCCTCACATGATCTTTTGATAGGGATAATGGCAGGGTTGCTGGTAGCATGGGGTTTGTCCACTATAACTTGTTGCTTCCTTGATCTTTGCCATACCCTTGTAATTAAATAAAAGATAATTTATATGCACTGCCTGGGGGATGGACACACTTTTAGCTCTGACTCAGGTGGGGCAAAGGCAGTATATGTAACTTAAACATTTATATGCCCATAATAGTCTGAAATTAAAAAAAAAAAGAAAAGTAAAACAGGTGGTTAAGGTAGGAACATACAAAACATTAACTGCTACATGGTCAGGCCAACAATGCACCCCATCACTGGTCACCACATTTAATCTCTGTCTTAACATGCCAACCTGATGATACAGAACTAGAGAAGATTATAATGGAATAGAATATGCGTACTGGGGGATAATTCTAACCAGGTCTTTTGCATTTCTGCATGCCCTTTTGATTGCTTTTTTTTTGGATTATCTCTCGTATAGCAAACAGCCTTGGAAGATAGAGATACTGTCTCCCTCTCAGAACAGAGGACATATTTGTTTTCTGCCTGTAATACTAAAGACCCTGTCTCATTCTGAGGCAAAGGTTAAATAGGTTTACTAACAATCTCTTTAAAAGTTTAAGGTTTCCTAAGCTCTGAGTTTTTCAACAGTGATGCAAGCCCCTTGTGTGTATGGCATCCCACTGGGCTTCCCCACATTGCCCTTGGACTTCGAGGGCAAGGGGAATTTATGGGAGCATGAAGCTCATGCTGCCTGCTGTGCCATGAGTAATAAGTTTGTGCTGTTGTTGTTGTTGTTTTTTCTTTTCTCTCATTTTTTTTTTCCCATCATACAGGAAATTATGTAAAACTAACTTGCTATTTGGAATCAGAGTAAAATTTCACAAACTTCATAGTTCTTGATAATGTGATTTAGAAAACATTGAGTGATTATGTTATAGAGGGTCTTAAATATCATGATGAAAACTGTGTTTATTTTATTAGAGATACTGGAGCCTCATTTTATTTTCTTAAAATATACATTTTAAAAGTACAGTGAAATGACATGACTAGAGCTGGGATTTAAAAATGAAGAGTTCAGATGACTGAATTGAAGTGGGAAGACAAAATGTGTATAATAAAGTGCTAATATTTTACCATGTTATATATTGAAGCAAGGTTATTTAAGATCTTTCTGGAATAAAGTCTCTGAGAATATATAAATTAGATAGTATTTACTATGCTTTATCATTAATTGTAAATAATAAAAAGGAAAAAAGACTCAAGAGTTGATTCTAAAATTTTGAAAGTATATGAAAAGAAAGTTATTAGTTCCAGTTATAGAACTAGAAATTTAAAAAAAAAAAGATTTCATGGGGAAGATATTATTTTTTTTCTGAAATGTCAATAAGACATACAAAATTATCAATGGTTGTTGGGAAAATAAAGCATATCAAATTATGACAAAATGGTCCAGAAAAATAACTTTGTTCACCCTTGTATCCTAAGAGCCTAACACAGTGCCTGGCATAAGTTGGCATTCAGAAATTTGATACTGAATGCATAAAGTAAACTAGAATAGCCCTGTATACGTGACATCGTTTCGTACATCAAAATCTCAATTGTAGCACTGCTGTTTATAGGTATCTTATGGTTAAGCTGATATAGCTGTTTGGTTTTTTCTCTTGAGATAAATGGTAATTTTTTTTTCCATTAGGGAAACACCCTGAAAAAAATTATTCTGGTTTAGTATACAAGTAATATAAAAGTTTCATTTCTTTATTTTACTCAAGGGTTACTGTCCTATGGCATTTATGATGTAGAATTTAGAATGGATTTTGGGAGAATAGGAAATAATTTTAAATGCTGCTTGGTTAACAGAGAGTGTGTGTCACTTGTCATTTCATAAATTCAGAGTCAGCAGAGTTTCCTTTGCTTATCTCTTTTGACTTATCAATGTAGAATGAAATCTAATCAATCCACAATCATGCTAATCAATGTACTGTGCTACATCCATTGCAGCAAAGAATAATGTTGTTATAAACTGTTACATTTTAGAATAATGCAAAAATTGAAAATGCTAGTCTATGTGATATGTAAATGAAGCATTTTATAACTTGAGGCTTTACCATCAAAATTCCATTGTGATCCATCAATTTTCATCAACGAATTAGAAGAACTTGTAATTCAAGAATGAAAAACAATGAATTTAAAGTTACAACTTATTATTTATAGAAAATGTTACAAAATGGATTACTTATAAGAGCAATATATAAAAATACATGAGCATTGTGAAATAAAAACCCCAAATTCCTCTGTACCATACTGAGATAAATATTACAGAAGGCTGCTATGCTCTAATTGAATGAACTTTATAATTAACTAAACCAATGAGTTTTCTACTTCTAATCTGGGGAAACAAAGGAGCATATTCTCTTGTGACTCAGAAGTTTGAATTATTTCATTGAGGACTCCTATTCTCGGGCATATTTCATCGTCCGTACTTCTCCCATCTTTCAAGGTTAATCATTTGTGTTTTGTTTTGTTATTACAAACAGAAATATACTCTATCATTTTCCGTATGTTATCTTGGTAACCAAGGGAAAGAAAAGATTAAGGGCAATGGATCTTTATCACTAAAATATCTCCCACAAAATACCTCCCACAAAGACCTATAACTTGTGTCAGAATGAATTTCACTCAGTGTGTACATTATTAGTCAGGATTCTCTAGAAAAACAGAACCAGTAGGAGATATAGATAGATGTGGATATAGATATGGATATAGATATATGAGAGGGGATTTATTATGGGGATTGGCTCACATGATTATGGAAGCTGAGAAGTCCAGTGATATACCGTCTGCAAGCTGGAGAATCAGGTAAGGTGCTAGGGTGGCTCACTTCAAGTCTGAAGACCTTAGAAACAGGGGAGCCAATGCTATATGTAACTCTTAGTCTGAGGCTGAAGGCTGTAGAACCTGGAATTCTGATGTCCAAGAGCAGGAGAAAATGGGTGTCCCTGCTCCAGGAATGAGAGAGAGAAAGATAGCGAGTGAGCGCAAATTTGCCTTTCTTCTGCCTATTTGTTCTGCCTGGGCCCTTGGCTAATTAAATGGTGCTGGCCCACAGTGGGTGAGAGCCCATCTTCCTTAGTCAGTTCACTGATGAAATTGCCAATCACTTTCTGAAACATCATCATAGGCATACTCAGAAAAAATGCTTTATCAGCTATCTGGGTATCCCTTAACCCGGTCAAGTTGGCATCTAAAATTTACCATCACTTACATGTATATGTCTCTCTCTCTCTCATACACACACACACACACACACACACACACACACACACACATTTACATATCATATTAAATTATATATTATAAATTATATATATTAAGTATATATATATATATGTATATATATTTACACACACACATATATGTAAAAAGTAGCTCCAAAGAAGTACTTTCAATATATAGCTCCATTAGACACGTAGAGAATAATTACAGATTCAGGATGGATATTTGGACTCAGTTTTCAGTTATACCCCCCTTTGGTATTTTATTTCATTGGAAAATTTACTAGAATGATTGTAGTTCATGGCCTTTTGATTATGAAAAATATGTTAATGAACACTTTAATGAACAGTAAAAATTTTATTAAAATTTTCAAATATTGCACAATAAAGAAAATAGAAAATCAACATTTTATTCATGATTGTGATATAACAAAATACTCATATTCATACTGCAATGTTATACTTGCTATTATACTTAGTTGTAGCTTAGGGCAAAGGGAGTAGATGATAGATAGGACAGGTGTTCCTTAATTTTATTTTCACCTATTTATAGCTGCCAAAATTGGCTACAAATTGATGTTAAAATACTAGCAATGGATATATAGAAGCATGCAATAATTTGGGCTAATGAATACTCTTTATAAGCAGTGCTAACTCATAGTGATTAATCAAACTCTGAGCTATAAATTTTTTTTGAGATAAAGTCGACATAGACAGTCTCTCCCAAAAGATAACAATTAAGGCGAACCTATAATGATGTAATGATGTAAAGAAATCAGGTTAGGAAAAAGCATTCTATGGAAAAACCACAACAGTGTGAATGCCCTGAACCAAGAATTAATTTGCAGAATTCCCCAAAGAGAAGATTAATATTGTAATGGAGAGAGCACATTATTGGTGCAATACAGAGTCCGAGAGGAAATTAGGGACCTAGTTCACACAGAGCCATGCAGGTCATTATAGGACTATGACATTGTATTCTAAGTAAAATGAAAAACCTTCTCTAATTACTTTAATTGACTGATCCAATATACGTTTTAGGAAAATAAACCTGGCTGATTTTTAGAAAACAAATTTCAGCAGCAAAAATCACTCAGGAGAATTGAATCAGATACCCAAGCAAGTGGTCTAGTTAGTGGGTGATGGCAAATTGAATTAGAGTGTTGTTAGTAGAAATAAATCAGAAAAAATGTGGCAACAATTAAAATAGTATGGGCAGACTTGGGTGATGAAACTGGTATAGTCCTGAAGGATAGATTAAGAAAGATCCCATGTCTTTGGGAGTCACACCTGGAGACACTAAAGTACACAAGTGTGGGCTTGATTCAGTTTTGGTCATTCTATGTGTTTTCTTTATCCCTGAATTGCCTTTTCTGTCATTCCCAATGCTGCATCTCAAATTCCTCTGACCTTTTACCTTTACTTTCTGCAATGATTAATTTTATTTGTCAACTTAACTGGACTATGGCCCTGATATTGATATCTCGGTATGCATTTATTGAGCACCCGGATATTTGGCTTAACGCTATTCTGGGTGTGTCTGTGAGGGTATTTCTGGATGAGATTAACATTTGAATATTAATTTCAACTAATTCTATCTGTCTGACAGGGTGAAAAATCACCTAATTGCTCATGACTCTAATTTTATAATATGGAGTGATTTATAGATTATGTAAAACTTATACTGATTATTTTTAAGTGAAAGTTGGGACATTGCTACTCTCCTGCCTTCTGACTCAAACTTGAAGTGGAACCACACTGTCAACACTCCTGCATCTCCAGCTTGCCAAATGCAGATCTTGGGACTTCACAGCCTCCATAACTGTGTTTGCCAATTACTTATAATCTATGTATTAGTATCTGTCCCTCTATCTATCCACTATCTCTCTACCATCACCCCTTTCATCTTATTTTATCTGTTTCTCCGGAGAAGCCAGACTCAAAAGCTTATCAGGTAACATCCTCTTTTGTCCTAAAATTTGCTCTCAGAGAATCACTAATACTTTTTTATTAGTTAGTGGCTTAGTGGAGCTCTATAACTGAAACTCTTAGATACATTTTATAGGGATCAAGACCTTTGTTTATCCAGATTATTTATTTCAACTAGTAAGCAACAGGTGGTCAAGGGACTCCAATTGAGGTGACCTCCCAGCCTCTGCATTTTTTTTGAAACAAAGTCTTACTGTGTTGCCTGGGTTAGAGTGTGGTAGCATCATCATAGCTCATTGTAATCTTGAACTCCTGGGCTCATGGGATCCTCCTGCCTCAGCCTCCTGAGTAGCTGGAACTACAGGCATGTACCACCATGTCTGGATTTTTTTTTTTTTAATTTTTTGTGGAGACAGAGTTTTGCCATGCTGCTTAAGCTGGTCTTCAACTCCTGGCTTCAAGGGATCCTCCCGCCTCAGCCTCCCAGCATGCTAGGATTACAGGCATGAACCACTGCACCCAATCAAGGTGACCCTTTTGCCCACAATCATTTCTTTCTTAAATGAACTTTATATTGTATTATAGCATACATAAAACAATATGCACAGGTTATAACGTGTAACTCAGTAAATTATCACAAATACAACTCATGCAACTACAACCCAAATAAGAAAATGGAGTATTTTGACACCCTATTATCCTCCTTTTGGTTCCTACTAAAGCCCTACTCTTCCCTAACTGTATCCATAATCTATTATTCTGACTTTTAATACTATATAATTTTTGTCAGTTTTTGAACTTTGCACGAATCCAGGTATATTACATATTCTTTTGGTCCTGGTTTCTTTTGTCTGATACCACATTTGTGAAATACATTCACCTGTTTGTCATAGTGATAATAGTTGCAATATTTTTCTGAACAGTTTTATTGTGATATAATTGATATGTAATGAACTACAAATTTTTAAAATACAGAATAAACTTTGGCATATGTACATACTAATGAAATAACCAGCATAATCAACATAATGAGTACGCACATCATCCTCCAAAATTTCTTTGTGCCTTTTATAATTTTTTCTCCTCACTTCTTCCCTCAGCTCTCGACTCCCATTTCCAGGCAACTAATATTCAGATTTATGTTACTCTTTCTACTGTAACTATTAATAACACTGTGATTCATTTCATAACTTTATTATAGTTTACAAAGATTCTCATACATATATAATTCTGGACACAACCTTTAACATGGTTCTGATGAAGATTAATGCAGGAGAAAGTTGAAGTTTAGAGATTTTAAGCCATTTCTTTAGGTGGGGTCACATATTAAATAGCAGTCAGCTATGAAATATTAGCACCCTAATTCAAGTCTTATGATTTCTAGTTCTTTGCTTTTACCACATAATGAAATTTTCACACTGAAGAATAATATTTTTCTAGTCAAAGTTTTAGGGTTTCTTCATCATAGCAAAGCACTTATTTCTGATGTTACCAATATTTTTAGACTTTAAAAGTTTAATATTCTTAAAACAAAATCGTCCCATTCCCAATGGTCCTCATACTTCCTAATGTGTATAATTGACATTTAGGAAGACATAATTAGTCGGAATCATAACTTACCAAGTAGCACATATTGAAAAAAATCACCTAGTCATTTGTGACTCTAATTTTCTAACAGAAATGAATTATGGATGATGTAAAACTTGACTGATTATTTTTAAGTAATAGAATATGAAGGGAAAATAGAAAGGGTAAGACATATACACTTACTCATATGCTAACTGTAATGATTCAGTTAGCTTTGACACATTCTCTCTGGCATTGAAATGATGATTGTCTATAAATATTTGTTATGTACTTGAACCTATAGCAGAGTGTGACATCTTCCAATAAAATATTCAGTGTGATGCTTCGAGGTCTTCTGAGGAACATGAAATAGTTCCCAAACTGCACATTACATGTAGTTTTCCATTACGCGCTGCACAAAATGTCCTTGACATTCAAGAGTGTACCATCATATTTTAGTCTACCTCACTCCAGGGTGTATTTGAAAATACCCTCCATTTGCCTTTAATAATAATGACTTGTCATATGGAATCCAGATCTCGGATAATCTAACATAATATGTACTTGGTGGTTTTTATTAACTGTCAAATGAAACCCAATAGTCGTCAGAATCATTTTCCCCTTCTGCCGTGCAAATGTTCTCAGCATGTTTCATTTCTGACCATTAATGTAAAAGGTTAATAAACTCAAATACTTATGCTATTAATATTCAATATGCATGGCAAGTGAATCATTTTGCAGATTTTTGATTTTTAAAGATGCTGGACCATTAATGTTACTATTCTTCAGGCTTGTAAAATTATACCATGCAGCATGCATGCCATAATTTGAATGCTAAAAGGTTTGTGAAGAATTCTTGCTACATTACACTTTACTCTCCTTTATTGAAATTCAGACTCTTTTTTTGGAATGCAAAATCGATCTCTCTCTCTCTCCCCTTAATATTTGTTTTTGCTTGTTCTTACTCTTTATTTGTAACTAGTTATATTTAATCCAATTTTCTTCAATTTTTGGCTTTGTTGGATTTCTGATTAATATAAAATTAGCCTCAGATTTTATCTAAGATCTACTTAATGGTCAATGTCTATTGTCATATTGTCAAATATGTTTAACTGAGTTTTCCAGTTGTAAAATATGTTTCAAATAAAAAGACATTTGAACCAGATTTCAGGGATAATTCACAGACTGTTACTCAGAATCATTAAAGAGGTACAGGGTTATGAAAATAATATATTGTGGATAAGAATTCAAAGACTTGAACTTTATCTTTGAAATGGACTTTTAATTTAATTTTCTTTTTCTCATTCTGCAGGTCTCTCAGGTACTTTTCTTCCCTTGAAATTGAAATCAATTTCCTACAGTGCATTTTATTTTCAAACAAATAACTAAAAATAAAAAAAAACACACAAAAGCTACAATAACTGAATCATTCTTATTAAAACAATTTGAACTAAACAAAACATTTGATGCTTGCTAAAATAGTCATGAAAATCTGTGTTGGGATATTGCAAACAATCATCATTATATAAGAAAAAATGTTTTTTGACAGCAGTTGACAGAACTAAAGAAAGAAAAAGAATTACAAAAACAGTATCCTCCTTTTTTCTAGGTTATCTGTAATCAACCACCAAAGGAAACCAAGTATAAATGTTGTGAATGTAGAGGATAATAAATTCGATATGTCTTTTTCCAAGAGTAATCCTGAAATAAACACGGTAGTTTAGAAGTAGTATCCTTGACAGGTTATTCTTTAAGTACATAAATATATAACCACATATATACACACACATATACTCACAATACAAAATATAAATATTTACAAAGAGTATGTTTATATGATATATTCATATATATCTTTCTGTTGTAATTTACACATATAAAACATTTGAAGAGTATTGTAAATATACTATATAAAATATAGTGATTAATGTTATCAATAAGACATTACCGTATCAAGCTCTAAAGTACTGAACATTGACTTAGAAGGATTTGACCCTGGTTTTCACATTATATCTGAAAGTAAAAATCAAAGAGGTTATAAAAGTCTTTCATCAGGGAGGATGGGGTAAAATCTATGGTGGGGCATAATTTTTGGTACCAAAAATAATTGTGTAGGTATTTGAGGTTGCCTTGATCTGAGGCTTTTATTAGTAATTTAAGATAGAAAGAGATCCATTGGAAGCTTTTGAAATACAACTGCAGCTTCCTAAAGAAGTATTTGATAACAAGGGCTGGTGAAGATCGATTGATGTAATTTTTGCAGTAGCTATTGGTAAACTCTAAATTTTCACTCGATATGAATAAAGTTCTGTATGCCATTAAAAAAAAAAAGAAGTATTTGATAAAGTAAAAAAATATATAGATGGGAAGATTTTTGAGAAAGTGAGGATACCTCAAATAGTCCTTTATATAATAGTCTTTTATATATATGTTGCTGTCCAAAAAAGAAAATTCTTTATCTCTAGTATTTCACTAAGCATAATTATAGGACAGTTTTACATTTTGAAATATCAGCATTTGCATTAATTAGTATTATAACAAATAAAAATAGAATAAAAACACATCAGACATATATTTTTATAAAGATGTTGTTCTCTGAGAATAGCAGGCAGAAAATGAGAATAAATGTGTAATTTTTCTTTAAGCCTCCGCAAAAGGAAGGGAACAAGTTGATTAGCATTGCTTGGGCCCACGTTACACAGAGCTTCAGAGATACTACTGGGACTGACTTGGTGACAAATGAAAATCTGGATCTAAACCAGTACAGAGTCATTTTATAGCCATTATTGACTATAGGATCCTCAATACCATAAACAGCAGAAATTGACTAGAGGCAACCACAAATAGTTAAAATCCCAGGTTGAAATAATTAGGTAAGCATGTGTCCAAATCACAGTTTAATAATGTCTCTAATGCTATATAATATTTTCTATGGTTTCCAAAAATAGATCTACAGCTTTTCTTCCTAATCCCTTAAAATCTTATGCATTATACTTTTAATACTCTTATGAAAATGTATGTTAATTATTGGTGTGGACTCTATAAGGTCTAATTACACAGGGGAAAACTGCTTATAAAATAAACTTTAACAAAGTATTCTTGAAATCTATCAATTATCTGTGTAATTTAAGAGAAATTAGTGAAAAATAAATATTAGCCTTGGTTTTTTACTTGCATGAAGTTGATCATGTAAACATTAAATGCAAATATAGATAGTTCTAACCTTCTATAGAGGTTATAGTTCTAACCTTCTATAGAGGTTATACAAAAATTGTATACAATTTAAACATCTAATGCAATCCCTATCAAGGTACCATCATCATTCTTTACAATTTAGAAAAAGTAATTCTATGCTTTGTATGGAACCAGAGAAATGGTACACTTTGTATGGAACCCCATATAGCCAAAGCAATCTTAAGCAAAAAGAACAAACTGTGAGGTATCAGTCTACCAGACTTCAAGCTGTAGTAACAAGGCTGTAGTAACTAAAATAGCATGGTACTGGCAGAAGAATAAAGACATAGACCTTTGGAACAGGACTGAGAATCCAGAGGTGAAACCATCCACATATTGTCATCTAATCTTTGACAAAGCAGACAAAAATATACACTGGGGAAAAGAATCCCTGTTCAATAAATGGTGCTGGGAAACCTGGATAGCTATATGCAGAAGATTGAAACTGGATCCCCTCCTCTCACTTCTTACAAAAATCAATTCTAGATGGATAACAGACTTAAACCTAAGGCATGAAACTTTAAGAATCCTAGAAGAAAATGTAGGGAAGACTCTTTCGGACATTGACCTAGGCAAAGAATTTATGAGGAAGACCCCCAAAGCAATCACAGCAGCTACAAAAATAAATAAATGGGACCCGATTAAATTAAAAAGCTTTTTACAGCCAAGGAAACTATCATTAGAGCGAATAGACAACCTACAGAATGGGAGAAAATATTTGCTCTCTACACATCTGATAAAGGGCTGATAACAAAAATCTATCTAAAACTTAAAAAAATCAACAAGAAAAAATCAAACAACCCCATCAAGTAATGGGCAAAGGACATGAACAGAAACTTTTCAAAAGAAGATAGAATAATGGCCAGCAAACATAAAAATGTTCAGCATCTCTAATCATTAGAGAAATGCAAATCAAAACCACAACAAGATATCACCTAACTCCAGTAAGATTGGCCTTTATCAAAAAATCCAAAAGCAACAAATGCTGGCAAGGATGTGGAGAGATAGGAACACTCTTACACTGCTGGTGGGACTGCAAATTAGTACAACCTCTGTGGAAAAGAATTTGGAGATACCTCAAAGAACTACAAGTAGAACTATCATTTGATCCAGCAATAGTACTATTAAGCATTTATCCAAAGGAACAAAAGTCATTCTATAATAAATACATCTGCACTCGAATGTTTATGGCAGCACAATTTACTATAGCAAGGATGTGTAAACAACCCAAGTGCCTGTAAATCCATGAGTGGATTAATAAAATATGGTGTGTATATGATGGAATACTACTAAATTATAAAAAAGGATGGTGATCTAGCATCTCTTATATTTTCCTGGATAGAGCTTGAGCCTATCCTCTGAAGTGAGATATCACAAGAATGGAAGAATAGGCACCACATGTACTCAATATCAAACTGGCAATGACTGATGAACACTAAGGTGCTCACACAGTAGTAATATTCTTTTGGGGTAGAGGGGTTGGGGGTGAGTAAACTCACAACTAATGGACACAGTGAGCATTGTAAGGGGGGAAGGGCACATCTGAAATCATGGTTGGGTTGTGGCAAAGTCATAACATGTAACCAAAATGTTTGTACCCCCATAATTTCCTGAAATAAAAAAAATAACACATATTAGTAGGCATAGCTAGCAAATGCAGGTAGAGGAAATATGTGGGATTCTATTACCATGAACAGATTCATGGTTGATTCCTAGGAGAACCAGGTATAACATCATAAAAATATCATTCACATGCATTTTTTCAAAACACTCTGACCAGTAGCCCATCTGACCAGATACTTGTTTTTTCTTCTCTAAAATGTTATAAGGAAAGTAATCAATTAGTAATAAATGGACAAGTGGCTTCATTGTGGCAAATTGAGGTTTCCTTATCTGTAAAATAATAACTAGGCTCTCTTTGTAGATTTGGTATAAGAATTAAATGAAATTATACATGTAAAGTTCTTAGCACAGTGCATTAGACATGATAAGTATGAAATATAAATTTATTATTATTACTAATTCATATTCACATCAAAAAGATGCTATATAATGTGGAAGATACAAAAATATATGGCATTGACCCTGCCCTCATGATATTCTCAATCTAGTTTGGAAATTAAATATAATAATAAACATAGAGTATTAGTCAGCATGCAATTAAGTACTAAATAGCACTGTAGGCAATATAAATACTATAGTAGATTGGAGGTAGAAATATGTATCGGGGATACTGTCGTTATGAAAGGTATTTGTCACTATAACAAATATTTTCAGCAGTTCTAAATTATGTACAAAGTAATAAAAATACTACATCCTACTCATAGTTAATATGCCACATTATGTCTGCCATGATATCATGATATGCCCTTCTTTCCCTTTTTTTTTTTTTCCCCAGATAGAATTTTCCTCTGTTGCCCCAGCTGGAGTGGAGTGCAGTGGTATCATCATAGCTCACTGCAATCTCAAACTCTGGGCAAGAGCGATCCTCCTGCCTCAGCCTCCTGAGTAGCTGGGACTTCAGGCATGTACCATCATGCCCAGCTACTTTTCTATTTTTTGTAGATGGGGTCTTGCTCTTGCTCAGGCTGATTTCCAACTCCTGTGATATGACCTTCTTGATTCCTCTCATTTCTTCCTCACCGAAATCTAATTCATCATTCAAGACTAATTGCCTCTCCTCCATTACCGTGAAGTTTATCTTCACAAAATCTAAAATGTTGCCTCATAAGTTTAGAATGAAACCCAAACCCCTCCCTCAGGCATAGAAGACCTACAGTAACTGGCCACTGCCAGTTTCTTCACCATCATCTCGTAGCACACACTCCCTTGCTCACCTGGCTGGGGTGTCTTCAATCAATTCTGAAAACAAATCAAATTCTTCTCTGTCCAGAAGACATTAGCATTTTCTGTTCCTTTGTTTGGGATGCTCCATTCCTCCCATTTTCTTATAATTCTATTCTTAGTTAAAGTATCACAACCTCCTTCCAGCCCTCCTTCAACTTTTCTAGCCCACCCCAGCATCCATTCTCTATATCTTAGCTCCTTGATTTCTTCACAGAACTTACCTCATTGTTAAAGTATTCTATTTGTTTGAGAATTTTGTTATTGTTGTTTTGTTAGCCATTTGTCTCTCTCCTCCAGGGAAATATAAGTTGCATGAAGGTAGGGAACATGCTTGTCTTATTTTCTATCATGTCACAAAATCACAGTAAATGCTAATTTAAAAAATGAACAAACCATTCTTTCCAATCTTTTCTCCCACCTTTTTCTGAGTTCCCTTGAGTATGTTGTGAGCAGCATTATTTCTATCCGTCGGTCACATCTTGAACTAGTCTTCCCTTGATCACTTTGCTAGTGTTTGTCCCATCCTCCTCATCTCCTCTGAAAATTCTATTCATGCTTTTATTTCCTCCGCACAACCTTTTTTAATTTTAATAAACATGAGCTAGTTCTCCCTCCTTTATACCCCTTGTAACGTGTTGTTTGTTTCTCTCTCATAATATTTACATTTTTGTCTTGTAATACAATTCTTTCAGCACTTGCTTCATCCTCATCAGCTTTGCTATTAGTCTTCTAGTATCAGTTGACGTTCTTTGTTTACAATTAATAGAAACCATCTATGGCTCACTTATGATGCAAGAGAAAGAAAAAGAGAGAGAGATTGAGAGAGATAAGAGAGGGAGAAAAGAAAAGAAACAGAAAAGAGAAAAGAAAAAGGAAAAGGAAAAAGAAAGAAAAAAGAAAATATTTGAAATATACAGAGCAGCTCATGGCTCACGGAATGGATGGAAAAGCAAAACAACCAGACTTCAAGAAAGACAGAAATAGGACAACTTCTGGGATTCTGGGATTTAAAACAAACAGAGAGAATCATCAAAGTCCCACTGTCAGAATGAATAAGCTCCAGTTGTTTGCTATCCTTAGTTCATTTTATTCAGGATAAAAATTCCTGGGAGAAATTTTGATTGACCTAATTTTGGTCATTTGCCATCCCTTTGTCAGTACCTCAGAATAGGTGTTCCACCCAAATTGGAGCCAAATGAAGGAAATGTGGTCCCGAGCAAGTAATTGAGTTCATCTGTTTATGGATGATGGTCGGGGGGGTAGTTCTGGGTGGGCAAACACAGCACATTTTTACTATAGCAGGCTTCAGTGGGAGGAGAAAGAACCACTTTCTGTGACCAATTAAAATAACAGAATAAAATATATCGTATGTATAATGGTACAAGTTTGTTAAATTGATAGCTGAAACCATAAAAAATAAATAAATGAAGAATTTTAAAAATATTACTTTTTTACTTCTTTGGGAGGTTTTAGACTGAGAAGTAGAGGTTTTTTTTCACTTGGATCCTATAGCATACGTCTGTAACTGAATACATGTTTAGTAACAGTATTTGAAATTTAGCATAATATGATGATGCGTTACAAAGTATCATGATACTTATGAAAGGATACAGTGTACTATCTATGTAATATCATATGCTATGGATTTATAACAACCAGTATTTACAAATTTATTAGCCTGAACTGAACTATTTTCAGTTTTATTCAGCAGAACTATTACTTAGTTCATTCAATGTTACGGTTTTTAGACCCACAAGCAGGTCTTGAAAATGCACATATCTCAGTTTAATCCAAGCTGATGGGAAAGTAGCTTAAATCGGTGCACAAAGTTCATTTATGAGAACAAAACCTACCCATAGGCTCGGCAATTCTACTTATGCTTAAGAAAACACATTATCCGCTTGTACCCATCACCTGCAGTATCTCACCTTTAACAATTTTTTTGTTCTGGAGTTTAAGGCAAAAGATAATTGGATCAGAGCTCTGCAACTATCAAAGAGAAGCAGGTCTATGTGGTGACTAGTGTTCTCCCTCTGTGTGGACTAAAATCTGGAAAGCTACCATCCTTACGCTTTTCAAACATTGACCCTTCTTCCCTCTGTTTTTTCATGAAATTTAGTTGAAAACCCCACTTTACCTAGAAGATCATGCAAATCCACTTTTCAAACCATGAGTAGGTTGATATGCTTGAATGACTTTGTTTCAGAACTTTAGATCAAATCAATTTTAATACTTGAAATATACCATGTTTTATTATTTTGTTAATTGGCTGTTTGCATATGTTCATTAGATACAAATAACTCATTTTCCCAAAGTATTACAAATTCCTAAACATGTTAGGTTTACCAGTATGGTTCCAAAAGTTAGAAGAGTTTAAAAAAAAAAGAGAAAGAAAGAGAAAGAAAGAAAAAGAAAGAAAGAAAAGAAAAGAAAGGAAGGAAAGGATACATGTGCATACATATGTGTATGCATATTTATATGAGAGCCTATATATATTACTCCATGGACACAAAATGGTCCATTTGCAAACAGCCATCTTATCAGCATCTCAGCCTAGCCAAATTCAAAGAAAAACTTGTTTCTTTGTTCAGACTTTAAAAAATAAAAGCTGGTTTCTTGAAAAAAAAAATACATATGTTACATATATTCATTTGATTTAGGTTCCCAAACACATTAAATTGAAACTCTTTAAAATTAGCTTTAGAAAAACTTTTATTAATGATTTAGAAAGTAAGATAGTTAACATAATTCAGTAAGACTTTCTTAAAGCCTCCAGAGAGCCTGACACTGCTAGGCATTGCTCTTGCTCAAAATGTGATTGTGATTTGTAAGTTCAAGTTCATCCTCTTAAACAAGGAATAGAAGACAAAGTGAAATGTGTCTCCCCATCTTTCCAGACTTGGCTCTCTCTCACACCTTCACTCTCTTGCATATTCCCCTTCTTGTAGGTATTTCTCTGTATCTGTGAATCCAGTGGTCTAACTTCGTTAACTACCGTAGTTTCTTTGGCTCCCTGAATGGAAAACTTTTCTACTGGGAAGACTTCCTTGACCCACTTCTCTCCTCCCAGGTTTAGGGAATATGTAGCCCCCATCGTAATCATGTACATCACCTACCATCACATTTATCTCATTGCATTATAATCACGTATTTACTATCTTTTATCCAGTTGCATTATAAACCTGGAAAAGTATAATCTCTAGCTATCTTGTTCATTGTTGTAACTGCACGTAGTAGGTACTTCATAAATACGTATTGAATAATGACATCATTCAGGATTCTCCCTACAATTCTGCACACCCCTGCCAGCCCCATTCTCAAACAAAATGCAGTAACAGCCTTTGTAAAAGTGATTCTCAAAACCAAATTGGCCTTGTATACAGTGAGAATCCTTTGTTTTTCTTTGTTCTTTTAATACTACTTGAATATGGCTTGTCTTTCCTCCCTTTCCCCATATTCAGCAAGCTGACTTCTATAATAAGATATTTCTATTTTATATTCCTGAATGCACAACTAAAACAAGTGCAAGGTGACTTTGCTGTAACTCAGAAGTCTTTTCAAAAATGTCTTTTTCCTCCCTTTTTAGGTCCTTAGAACACTATCATTAAGGGCTGCAAGGTGAAGATACATTAGATAAAAAAAGAAGCAGACAGGGGCCCTGAAGCACTTGAAGAAACCTTGATCTGCAGGGAATCCTCTTGGCTTCAATCATCAGAAAACATGTTCTTTACCACAGGTAGGTCCATTAACCTATTAATACATTTGTTTTAAGATTTTTTATAAATGCCCTTCGAAGGAAAGAAAATTTTATTTTTCCCGGATTTCTAAAATACAAAAATAAAATTAATTTTCAATATGAGAAAGATCTTACTAAGTCCTTCTAAATTGGAATCATTTTATTCACTAGCAAGTGTAGCAATTTCTATATTGCTTCTTTCTTAGGAATTCCACAGACGATTTATTATTTATTCTAAAGAAGTCCACTTTAAACTAAGTAGTCTGTCGACAGCAATTTTGATACATGTGCATGCCCCTAGCCACTAAATCTCTATGGACACAAAAATTCTGTTTTTCTGAAAAAGGGGGTCATTCAGCTTGTGAGAGAGGAAACAGAAGTATTTTAGGTCTGAGTGAAATGGATATAAACAATTTTTAGTTGCTCTTCTTCCATCATCTCCCTGCGGGAGATAAAGTCACTGTGACAGAAAGTTAGCCTTTTTGTTTGTTTCTTTGTGATTTGCAGATAATTAGGAAAGCCACACCGGGTTAGTGATACTTTTTCTTGAGTCTGTTTCTTAGATTCCCCCATCTATAATTTGGCTGGATTTTTTGTTTTGTTTTGGTTTTGGTTTGTTTTTGTTGTCTTCTCTTCTGTAATGTTTCCCGGTAAGTTTGTCGGTCTCCAGAATTATAAATCTATAATATCAGAAAACAAGTGAGACTTGATTTAGTTGAGGGTGACACTGAACACTCAGGATATCTAACCATCTATAAGGACGGTGGAAGGAGAAGCAGCAACCAAAGGCACTAGTTCAAGCCTTTATGAAAAGTTGCAACAAGAGAAATAGTTTAAAAATTTGGCTATTTGGCTGGACAGATCAGGGAAGAGCATTCAAAGTTGTTTTGTTTCGAGACTAGTTCACTTATCAATATCTTGGACAATATGGAGAAATTTTAGTTGTGTTAATAACAGGATCTCTCACAGTATCAAGCAATGGTGCTTGAGGTTGCAGAAAATTTATTAAAATTATCATATTACTTGAACATTTAGTCTGCTGGCATAGTTTATAAGGTTTTATAGTAGATAATTTTCCAAATTCATAGACGTACACTGTGTTTTCACACAATATTTGCGTCATTATCTTTTGAGAAGACAGAACATTCTTTTTAGTTCCTGGGAATGCTGAGAAATAAATCTATGACTGTATTTCCACCGTTTTCACTTATTCTAGAAATAATGTCTAGAAATGTAGATCTCTAAATATTAAACAAATACAAATGTCATTGATTTAGCATACCTCAACGCAAGCTACTCATCTTTCACTTCAACATTTATTTTATTCCCCAAATTTGCTGTTCTCTCAGTTTCCCAGGGTTTTTACCACTACCATTAGGTTTTTGATCCTTCATCTCTTTTTTTTTATCCCGGTGATATAATTAGTCACTTATGCTAATGTTTCTACTTTCAGATCAAGTCTCTTATCCATTCTTTGCAGGGTCCCACTGCAACCTCACCTTTTTTCAGCTTTCATGCTCTCTTTTTTGAGCTAACAGATTTTATTCCTAACAGGTCTCCATGTTTATACCCCAAAACTCAAATTCAGTCTACACTCAAGTAAAATAATTGGATTTCTTAAACAGTACTTCCATTGTTTCTACCAGTTCACAAACTTTTAGATGCATCTCATTACCTTTTAAACTTGAAGGGAATAGCATTTTTATCTCTGCAACCCTATATCATCAAGTATAGGGTTATATATATGGCTTTATACTTAGAAAGTATACAGTTGAATATACCAGGAATGAAATGATTGCATTTGTTTAAAGGATATGTTTCCAGAAGTTTTTAAATACCCACCTTGTTTATTAATCAGAATTTGTAACCAAATAATGTTTTAGAGTTCTCAAGGCCTTGGAAGGGAAGTAAGGAAGACAGGGATGGAGATTTGGAGACAGTTTGGGGTAAATTACTAGTTAGAAAGCAGCTCTCCTTCCCAAATGAAACTTTTCTGTCTGAAAATTTGAAACGTAGTAGTGTGACGGAGGGAAGAGGGGAAGAAGTTTTCAGACAATTTGGTGTTGATAAAATGAGTAAAAATACTCTGTGTTTTTTTTTTCTTAATTCAAAGTACAAAAATAAGTCTCTTTCCTAAAGGGAATAAAACTGCTTACTTATACAGTTTTATCACTGGCCTGAGGGCATTATAGTTTATTTCAGCCAATTAAAATAACAATTATTACCAGAGATGATTATGGGAGTGCCCTTCTGCTGGTTGAATCCCCACCAATACTGGAATGATTAAAACTCCTCAACTTCAAATTTTCATATTGCAGTGACTACTTCTACTTCAAAAGAACTTGAACAGTAATTGGGAAGAATACATTCTATTTATTTCCTTCATTTTCAAATTTTGTTCTTCTTAATGTCTTACAGACTCTTTTCTATAGTATAACAGCTTGAATTTTACCTCTCCTTATTCTTGTTGGGAATAGTTTGTACCCACCAAATTATTATATAAAAGCGAGCACCATGGTTAAATATGATGCATAGGAGGCCATTGGTTTGGACTGAGCTCCTGCACTAAGCTCAACAGACCAAACCAAGATGGAGTCACTCATGCTAAATTCCAAGTCACCAAGCCAAACTGAGTTATTTATCTGACCTCTGGAGAAATCAGGAGAGAGATAGCCAAGTCCCCCAACAGATTCGTTTTAGCTGTCATGATGAGGAAGTTCCCTCTGCTTTTATCTTTACAAGGAAAACAACTTTGAAACTACTGATTTGCTTTTTATTTTCTGTTTCTGTTTTTGTCAGTCTTTTTCTGTCTATAAAGTCAACCTCTTCTGTTCAGCTTAATGGAACACTCATTTTATTTTGTAGGATGAGGTGTTGCCCAATTCTAGAATTGCAAATAAAAGCTAATTAAGATCTTTAAACAGAATTTGTTGTAATTTTGTCTTTTGACACTATGCTTGCCTTAGTCTGGTGGGGGACTATGAGTTCCACTTTATTGGATTTCTTGAGATGTTTCCATAATGGATTTCCAATGTAATCTGCTTTATTGCTGACAGCAAAGGCATAATTCCAAGCATCCTAACTTGACATATGAAAAATCTCAATGATAATGCTGATTAACATATCTTTTGCATTTAAATTACTATGTTTTTTAAGAAGAGAAAATTGTACATTTGGTGGGTTGTTTGCATAGTCAAATAAACATACATCAGGATGTGCAATCTAGTAATTAGGTGCATTTATCTGTTTGTGACACCACTGGAAAATACTCTGAATGAAGACTCCAGGGGCAAAATACTCCTGCTTGGATTGCCATTTCAAAAATCATGACCTCCCATAGCAAAGGCAATGCTTCTGCCTGCATAGGAAGTGTTTGCCTAGTGCTTAGTTACTTTAGCTAAATGTATTTATCATAAATCTTTTGAAAAATATTGTAATATAGATTTTACATTTTGTGGATTTGTTTGCCTTATGTGTCATCATATTGGTACAGTTCATATTTTATTTATTTATTAAAAATAAAAGAGCTGTAGGACTTAAGCATTTCTATTGTCCTGAGAATTTAGGTATTTAGAAATTATTTAGCATTTAAAAATACCTGTATTGACCAAAGTTCAAAGGAAAGAAGGCTGAAGACCGCAAGATGTTTCAGTGAAACATAATGATCTACATGTAAACATGGCCATTCAGACACAGAAATTTTCAGGAAATACAGTAATCACTATTAAGCAAAGTTAATTTTGTTTTTTGGGGGGAGTAGGTTTATTTTTAGTGAAAGTTCAAAAGTGATCCCAATACCTACCTTTTTCTTAAAAATGTTTAAATCTAACTATGAATATTTATCAGTTCAATGAATACAGATCCATTTTATTGTGTCAGTTAGCCTTATAGTGACGTTTGATATTGATGCCTCAACAAAACAGCAAGTCCCCTCGCTCTCTCAACCATGAGACTACACCACCCTCATTATTTTGACCCCACCACATTCAAGAGTTCCAGATAATCTATGGGAAATTTGTTCTCTGTAATGCCCCAATTGTCTGGTCATCTTTTGCTTAACAACTTCTTTCTCTTGATACTGTCTGACTTTAAATATACTAACATAATTGACTACAGTATTTTCAAGTCAGGCATATGTTTTAGTTGACTGTATTTTACTGAAGTGCTGGGAAAGAAAAATGAATTTGTTCTTTACTTGTGAACAGGAGGGTGGATCTGAAGAAGAGCAACTTTTGTTCATGTGAGATGGGAGTGGATGGCATGTCAGTCTGTAGATGGCTCCTCATTGAACAAATTTCAATGACCCCTATAAAATCCTCTCCCTTAATTAACAACTTGACCTTTTGAGTTGTTTCCCAGAAATGGTAGATTTTCTACGACATATAGGAGCCGAAATTCTGAAGGCCCCTGAGCAGATTTCCTGATGCACCATCCCCCGCAACCTGCCCCAGTGCACCCAGTCCTCTGTCCTTACACCTCCACCTGCCCCAAGGCACGCGGCCCATTTGGTGAAAGCCCACAATCTCTGTTAGTCAGAGAGAGATAAATCCGAGGCAGTTTCTTCTCTCCTGTCTGTGGTATTAAAAATTCCTTTCTTCCTTGGCTACCCTTGTTTTCTCAATAATTAGCTCTTTGTGTGACTAGTTACTGGACCTAGTAACTAGTCAGAGAGTACCATTACTATACATAAAAATGGTATGTCAAGATGTGGGGGTGAGAGGATTTAGGATAAAGGGGGGATTTCAGTAGGAAAGAGGAAAAGACAAAGAGATAGAGAGAGTGAGAGAGAGAAAGAAAACAAAAACCAAAATGAAGACGTTTTGCTCTGGTAGGTATAATCTCCTCCATTCATATTCTTCATAAAATCGCCAGTTAAAAAAATTACTCAACAGTGCTGGTGGTGAGTCTGGAATTTCTGTTAGTTTGATTATCATGCATGCAGATCTGGTGATAGAAGCTGGTTATGAACAGGGTAATAATTTTATTATATTAATTTATATCCTGGGGATGACCTCTTTTTCACTGCCTATTGCTGTGGTTTTTAATTTAGTTGAGAGGTCAAGGGGTATAAATCTGAAATACCTAGAAAATACTTTTAAAATTAATACTAGAGGACACCTCCAATAAGATTCCGTTCTGTTAGAGTAGATAGGCCTGTGGATTTTAAAACTACTACTTTCCTAGTGATTTTGATATGCATCTGTTATTGAGAGAGAAAGAGAAAGCAGATAGAGATAAGCACATAAGCAGAAAGAAGAAATATACTAATGAAAACTGTTATATTTATTATACCTGAACATTCAGTTTTCTTTTGGACATTAAAAAAGTGATAGATATTTTTTAAATGTTAATATGGTTTCAATAAAATACAATATTTTATATCTTCAATAGCCATTTTAAAGAATATTGTAATATCTTATAAATTATTCCCTCCTTGTCTGTGATTTTGATTTTTGTGGTTTTAGTTACCTGTAGTCAATTGTGGTCCAAAAATAATACCTAAAATAAGATTATTCTGAGAAAAAGAGAGAGAGCACATTCACATAACTTTTATTATATTTATTAATTGTTTTTATTCGTTATTGTTGATAATTTCTTACTATGCCTAATTTATAAATCAAACTTTAGGAAAAAATATAGTATATATAGAATTTGGTACTATCTGCAGTTTCAGGAATCCACTGTGGGTCTTGGAAGGTATACCCTACAAACAGTGGGGGCTACTATATGGCCAATTTTTATATCATTGATTAAAGCTAAACGCATAACATTAAATGTTATTCAGTGATCATGTTTGGGAGTTGGATATGGATGTAGGGTACAAAACAGGCAATGCCTAAATATTATTATGTATTAATATTTTATAATAAATGTGCAATGTTTATTATATGGCCTAAAAATAGTCAGCTAAAAAATTATGTGGCTTATTTATTTAAACCGGAGATTTTTTGTCCTTATAGACTTAGACCTTTGAAATTAGAATCTCCAAGTATAGAGTGTGGGAATTCAAATTTTTATAAGTTCTGAGTTAAATTCATGCATGATAATGTTTGATAGCTACCCTGCATCTTTAAAACTTCTGAACAGTTTTAGATAGGTACTCAGAAGCAGACAATTCAAGATAATACCTTTTACTATGAGCAAGAAATACTGGCATTCAATACTGTTGATTTAATAACAGCAAACCTCTTACTTTGATTTGCCTTCATTTGGAACTCTTCTACCTTGGCATAGTATTTTCCACTAAAATAAGAATAACAACATCAGCAAAAACAATAACAAAGAAAGAAAGCAAAACAAAAACATAACCGTGGCCATATACACATTCATTCATTCAACAGTTATCTATTGAGTGACTAAAATGCACACTTAATGACTTCATATCAATACTGTTGCATTATTGAAAGTGAAATGAGTGGTATTCTACAGCACTTTGTTAATAATAAACCTTGAAGGTGATTCACTCAATAAACACATGCAGAGTCTTTAATGTTCTTAATAGTTTGGGCTAAAATATTGTTTTCATTGATTCTTCTGCAAAATCACCTCAGCAATCTCCTTCTCTGAGGTAAGGGACTCAAGAGACCATTTGAATGTCTTGGGATAATGGAATAAAATATAATTTATGAATTATATGGTAATTTAAATCTTGTTTACCTATAAAAACATGTAAAGCAATTTGTTGGTTACTTCACTTTCCCTTAAATAAGAATTAAATCAAGACTTAGCAGAAGCTGTTTTAAAACATTGAATTTCCTAAGTCACTGCAGTTTTGTAGACCTAGTCTTTTGCTGTACAACTTTATGTTTTTGTATTATTAGAATAATAGCAGTTGGTATTATATAGTTGACATATATAATGACATGTCAACTATCTATGAAAATTATCACTTGAAATACAGTATTTATGATCATGTTATTTTTCTTTTTAAAAAGTCTAACTTCATAGCATAAGTAGAGACTTACTTTTTAATTTATTAAAATTAAACAGATTTTATACTATGATACAACAAACAAAGCCTTTCTGACACTTATTACAAATGCAATTTAATATTTAAAGTTAACCAAGTACAAGCTATGTAAATTGGAGATGTGTTTTCCACAAATACTTACAATAAATCAGCTTAAAGTGTTTGAATATTTTATTTGAAGCTAAATATGTTAGTATATAGAAGTAAATAGCACGGTATTATCAAATAGAGTAAACTCTCTGAAAATAAAATAACTCTAAAAGCAAATGAACACCTGAGAACTGATTGGAAAGAAAATATCACGAAGCAATAAACTATGGATAGATGAACTCAAGCTTCTAAGACCTAGGTGTAGACAGCACACAGAATACTGACACTTGATGTTTTATCCACTTCTTTTGCACCTTGAAAATGTTAATAAAAAGTAAGTGGCTATATACATTTCATTTAATCACAGAAAATATATTGAGTAATAATTAAAATGAAACACTCAAAAATAAAGTTAGCGAAATAAATTAAAAAGTAATTAGAAATTACCTGGAAATACTGCAACAGAGATTTACATAAAGTGATTATATATCTGTGTTTAGTAAGACATAAAGTATATTAACTAATAGTCCACTCATTTGGACAAATTGTTCAATGTTAGAATAACCAACCTATTGATTGATGATTTTTTTCCCCTTTTAAATCAGTTATATTATAGATTTTTTGTTTGTTTATACAGGGTCTCCCTCTGTTGCTGGAGCTGGAATGCAGTGACATCATCATAGCTCACTGCAACCCCAGACTCCTGGGCTCAAGTGATCCTCCTGCCTCAGCCTCCCAAGTATCAGGTGTGCACCATCACACCTGGCTAATTTTTCTATTTTTTATTTTTTGTAGAGACAGGGTCTCGCTCATGCTCAGATCTTGAACTCCTGGCCTCAAGCAGTTCATCCACCTCAGCCTACCAAAATGCGAGGGTTACAGGCACGAGCCACTGCACCCAACCTATATTGTAGATTTTTAAATTTTATGTCTCTTTGAAGAATTTGTCTAGAAATATCTACATAATATTAAAGAAAAAAAATTGTTCATGATGCTGTTAAAATGGTAAGGCAGAACATTCAGGACTACCAGGGCAGGGATTACTGCAATGGGGTTCTGTAGCAAGAGAGAGAGATTGGGCTTGACTCCGAATCAACAAGGAACAGTGAGGATTTTTAACCAAGGAGCAAGGTCAGGAAAGGCTGTGATTGATGGATGGAAAATTACTAACAGAGTAGGTTAATTCTTTGTTCAGTTGATCTAATACGATTCTTGCTCAAAGGAGGCTAGCATAGTCAGATATTACCTAGGAAATGACGGAAGATGAGGAATTTGGTCAAATATCAAGGATGATCAGATATCCAGGATGGGGGTGGGAGGCAGGGATCTTCTGATTACACTGACTTAGTAGGATGGTTGCTAAAACTGGACTCTGCAAGGTCATGTAAATACAGTAAGTGAGCGAGAATCGGATGGAGAAGGCAGGAGAGCATTATAAAGTCTCTCATAAAGTGGAGAGTAAAAACTCCATCTCAAGGAAACAACAGCTACTTAGACAAATTTGCCATGCAGGTGTTCTGGCCTAATGCCGCCAGAATTTCAGGTTTTTCAAGAGAAACTCAAAATCCAAATCACAACTTCTTAATACACCTTAATATTAGCATAATAACTCAAACTTTTTAAAAAACATTTGCCAGCAAAAGTACCTTCATGGAGCTGGATCTGTAACATAGGCTACCCAACTAGGACCTGAGGTTTTGCTTTCCAGAAGACTCCTTTGTTTCAGAATTTTGTTCCTTGTTATAGATGAGAAAAATATAAGGTAATGTTGCAAATTAGCCCTGCAAGTTAGTAATAGACTGAAAAGAAAGCCACAGGAATTCAAACTTTCCAGCTATCCTGACATTATTGAACCTGCTACTGTCTGTAATTAGGAGATGGCATTAATTATTAATTAGAAAAGAAACCCTAAGTGGACAGTGTGAGGTGTCTCCATGGGACACCACTGGCTCAATCTCAACGATAGTGAACAATATGAAAGTACAAAAACAGATTCGGTGCACATCTGGATAAGTCTGATTTGGTAACTAATAGTCTGAGTAAAAACCAAATAGAACACATTTTTTTTCCTTCTGTGTATGGTTATATTTCCTCTTTCATACTTTTCTTTTGAATCTTTGGCGATATGTTTCTGTTTGAATGAGGAAGTCGACCTGTAGTACTCATAGGAGTGAAATATCTTCTCTGCCTGCAACATCAAACATTGAAACAAAAGAGCAGTTGCACCGAGTTCATTGAGATTCACTGAAAAGTGCTGCTTGCCTGCAGAGCAGGTGAAAGTTTCCTGCCAGCTTCCCATTTAGGAAAAGCCTCTTGGTTTATGCCTCAAGAACTGTACAAGCCTCTAAAGAGTGGTAGTGAGAACTAGGTACATTTTTTTTTTTTTTGCCTATAGAGATAGTTGTTAAGTTATATAATCAAATACTGATCAAAGAATTAACGAGGAAAGAAAAAGGGGGCCATGATGGACTTAGCAGTCTGGGTCTTTTTCTGACAAGCCATCCCATGATTTCCCTGCCCATCTGCTGAAGTGTTTGAAATGCCACCTTGCTGGAGAAGCACATAAAGAGATGCTGCCACTTGTGTCCTCCCTAAAATCCAGCTATATTTTACCTTACATTGGAGCAGAAATATTTTCACTGGTCCCTATGATATGATTTATTTGTTTCAGATTTTTACATCAAATCCTGAGAAAGCCCCATGTAACAGGTGGGCAGTCAGGGATTATCTGGATGTACTCAGGGAAAAGATAACTAATTTTGTTGGAATTCGTGAATTTAAAAGGTTGAAAAACACGAGCAAATTCTACTTGCTTGGATAGATTCATTTTCTTATTTTAATGTGACAAAGTGTAATCTTAGAAATATTTTCATCATTATTATTATAAACAGCTAAACTTCCTCTGTGACAGACACAGGAGTGGCTTACCACAAATGATCTCATCTACTCTTCCCATCCTGAGGAAGATATTGTCATTGTCCTCATTTTAAAGAGGCTTTAAATGGCTTACTATAACCCAGCTAGCAATTGGTGGTCCAGGACTGGAGTTCAGTCTCCCTGACTCCACAATTAACTCTTGTCAATAACAACAAAATAAGAATAGTAGCAACCACTTGTGTTTACTATGATCCAGGAACTGTTCTAAGCACTTTACATATATTAACTATTTAATCATCACAGCAACCCTCTGAGGTAGATATTATTATTATTATCCTCACTTTACAGAGGGGGAAAGTGAGTCACAGAAACACTAAGTGACTTGCCCAATTATCTCCAATAATTTATTAATATGAGATATAACACACAAAGTAAAACAAGTCTTTCTGAAATTAGAAGCAATAAATTTACAAGTCACATAATAGCTCCTTTCCAACAAACATTTTGCTGGGGAAAATGATTTTTTTTCCTTGCAATCCAGAAAAATGATTAATTTGTTCATTATCAACATTTTTTGCTTTGCAAACTTGGAGCCTGGAGATAGCTGTAGTAGTAACTGTTCCTTTGCTGTAATATAAGAGACTCCCCTTGTCCAGGTCCAACATAAATTAAAGGCAAGTTACCTTTATTATCGTAAGTCCTAAAGAGTCCTAAAGATTCTCTTTTGCCAAATTGTTGTTTTGTCCTTCTGTTGCTGTTGTTTTCTGTTCTGGCCTTTAATCCCATCTGTTAGTACAGTTGTAGGTATTGAATACCTTGTACATCCAACTACACACACACACACACATTTTATATATATATTTACATATATATATGAGATCAAATAATCAGAAATCTCTTTGTTGTTCAAATTAAATATGATTAAAAAGAAAGCTCCTACTTTTTAGAAGGTTGCCTGATAAGGAATAAATGTTCCAAAAAATAAGAACAAAAAATGTAAACCACAGATCTCATGATATCTGATCTCATACCTTGAAGTCTATAGATTTCTTTTCATGAAAATAAATAAGTCAGCTAAAGGCTAAAACCAGAGTGACTAATGTAGTACTACGATGGAATTGTGTCCTTTCCCCCTACTTAAAAATAATGATAGGCTCTTCTGGAACCTGCTTAAGTAAGTGACACTCAGAGAAATGGATTGCTATGCTGTGACATATGGCGTGCTTGTATTGCAGTTGTATTGTAGAGATTATTACTAGCAGCAAGATTTTATAGTTATTGTCCTGTCAAGCTGGTGTTTTAATCACTATCATCAACACCGCCTTCGTGTTTTACCTCACCTTCTTTCTGGCAAGGCAGACCAGCGTGTCATCCAAAGAGAGACTCATTTGTTTGGATCGATTATTTCATTAAGATATATATATATTTCACAGGGACATGTGAAAGACGACTTTATGAGGAGGGGGGAATTACGCATCATGGGGAGTGGAATTTAAGGACTGCAATTACTGATCCGAGAAGGCATAAGACCAGTGAGTTTGCTAAGGATGGCAGAAGCCTGTCCTAGAGAGGAGGAAGGACTGAGGGTGCAGGTGTTTCCTCTTGTCCCTGAGAGCAATTAGAGATCCAAATGATTGCCACTGTTACCTAATAAGGCAACAAGTGTCACCTGGTGAAGTTAATTCCAGGCACTCTTAATGTAAACATAGCTCAGCTTCTGCAGCTCACTAACATTGTATATATTTTACAGGCTCAGGAGAGGAAAAGAATGTAAACCATCAGTACTTCTAAAAATCGCATGTGAGGGAGGAAATGGAAATGGGTTAAGCATCGTTTATCATTTGACCTTTAGGTTTTTTTTTTTTTTTTTTACTTTTTAAAATAAAGTAACATAAAATAAAATAACCTCTTATATGTGAACCAGATCCTACCCTCACCCCACCCCCTAGGTTTTCTAAGCTAATTCATTCCAGTGTGGGTTGTCAGTTTTACATGGTAGAATACACCATAATATTTTCATTTTGTCTTGTTTAGAGGGAAACAAGAGTATTTCCTCAAACCGTTTTCCTCCTCCCATTTGAAATATAAATCCGCTTGAGAAACTTTGATGGTGAGAGTTACAGCTGTGGGGCTCTTTTCACCTCTGTTTGTTACAATTGACCTCTTTCCCAGCACATTAGATTCAGCCTCAAACTCAAATTGCAAGGTGTTGTGAATAACGCGTGCGTCACTTCAGGCTTTGCGGGTAGAGCTGCTCTTTCTCAGTGTCTCAGCATATAGCACCTCCTAAAAAGCCAAGAGAGACAAATTTCTCATTTGTGGAGCACAGCAGGTCAGCCCCTTCCATATGCTCAAGATTTGTGGCTCGTGTCATAGGCAGCCCATTCTCATCTTTCAAGTCCTAACAGTTCAAGAGCCTCAAATCCCCTTGAACCCAGATTAAATGGGTTCTGGAAAACATGCTACTGTGTATGGGAGCTTAATGCTTTCCTGAAGTACAATGCATTCTGAGCCCTCCTAGACTACCCTTTGACTATCTTAAGAGCTCAGTACAAATCTTTGGTCTATTTAATCACCCAAACATGGTGTGTGTGGGTGGCTATGTATATATGCATATTTATGTATAATTCAGCATGCATATTTGTATCATTTTACTCTCTTGGCAAGCACATTCCAAGACCCGGCTTTCTCAGCCAAAACGACTTTCACAATTTAAGTATGTTATAATGCCACATCTCTTTCTTGCCAAGTACAGGGGACACATTGGGATGATTTCTCCCCATTGAGCTTAATCTGCAAGTATTATAAGACATTCCCACTGCAATGTGATCCTAAAAAGAGAAATGCGTAATCTATATAACAGCTGGAACATCAGGAGACGTGAGGTCCATTTCGTCCCCTTTCCATCAATATCAGTATTTTAGGAAGGCCTCCCAAACATTCTGGCTTACCTTAATGTTGGTACATGTCTTTCAGTGGTAAACTTAATCCTTTTACCATTTAGGCTCTATCCATTTTAAAAATAACTTAAATGGACTCTTGTTTAAAATCGTATATATTTTATCATTGTTAAACATGCTATTAAAAGCATCTTTTGTTCCAGTAGCCTAGAAACATAGTAAATAATTTTATTCTGAATACTGTCGTTTCCATAGAATCAGCATCCCGTCTTCATTTCTTTTCAGAGCCCCTCCTCCTCCCAACTACTCCCCTCCTTTGAGAAACTTTTCATCTGTGTATACCTGTGTTTCTGGTGCCATCATCGTAGCAGAGATAATGCCTCATTACTATTGCTTTCGAAAATGCTTCCGACATTCCTTAATCATTTAAGTGTTCCAGATGAAATTTAGAATACATTTTATAAACTTCATATCCTCATACTCCATGAAAATGAAATGTTTACTCACATTGATTTTTATTGTTTAAATAGTTAGAGGAGAGTTAAAATATCCCCATCTTGATTATTTCTATCTTTTGCTTTGGCAAGACATTGCAATTATTCAAGTGTGTCTATGTTCGTTTTACAAGTTTTATAGTTTTCTATTTTGTATATCACTTATTCAGTTTGTTTCTATGACTTTTTAAATTCTGCTGCTATTGTGAGTTAGATCTTTTTCTTACACATTTTCTAATTGGTTATTGATTTCTAAGAATGATATTAATGTGTGTATCTTAACCTTTTATCTGATTAAAATATTTTATTAATTATAAATGATTTTTTATTGTTTAGGTAGACAACATCATCTGCATATGGATGATAATAAAGCAAAAGACAATGATAAATTTTAGTCTTTTCTTTCTTAGTATTTACACTTCTCATATTGTCAGAATCATTATCTTTTGTCAACAAACCCCTAGACCATCCCAGTATGAATACAGCCTATACATTCTGTAAGACTCAGCCAGGTCAAATATTTCCTCTAGAATGAAAAATACTAATCTTGACAACAAATAATGTCTTCTATAGGAAAAACTATTTCTCTATTCATAACACTTCTGACACCAAATATATGGGTTTTATTATCCCATACCAACCACCAGTTGTCAAACTCTCTTGACATCAGCTGGGTATCTGATGATGATTCAATTTAATTCTAATACTAACTACCCAAAATTAGTGCAGACCCACAAGTTAAGAGCTCAGTCCTGCGAGGCTGTGCCTCACTTCTGATGCTAATTGCAAATAGTGGGTCCCCAGGTTATATAAACTTCTGTCCAACTTTGATACAAGTCAAAGATTCCCACAACATCCTCTTCAGGTTCAAAAATTCACTCTGGTGGCTTACAGAACTCAGGGAAACACTCACTTCCCTTTACTGGCTAATTACAAAGTATACAACTCAGAAAAAGTCAAATAAGAGATGAGTAGGGACGGTATGGGGGCTGGGATAGGGAGCTCCCATGCCCTCTCAGATATGCTGCCTTTCCAGCCCCATGATCTGTTCACCAACCTGGAAGTTCATCAAATCTCGTTGTTCAAGAGTTTTTATAGAATTTGATCTTCAGTCCCTACTCCTCCTTTCTAGAGGTTGGTGGGTGGAGCTGAAGTTTCCAACTCTTTAATCACTTTTTCTTTCTGGTGACTGGCCCCATCCTGAGGCTCTGTAGGAGCAACACCCTAAATCAGCTTATTAGCACAAACTCAGGTGTGATCAAAAGGGACTGCTTATGAATGATGAAAGATACCGCTATCATGCAGGAAATCCCACCGTTTTAAAAGCCTTGTACCAGGGACCAGGGACAAAGACAAAGATTATAACACTATTCTTCTTTGTATTATACTATTATATTTAACTTCTTTCATATGTACTGGAGGACAGACAGAGATCATATTTTTGCTTTCAATACACTCCCTAAAAATTTACATGATAAATATATATTTCACTTAGTATGTAGAATTTTCTCCTCAACAAAATGATGATAATTGTACATATCTGTAACATTGTGAGAATGAAATTACTATATAAATGGATTAATATAATAAAATTATTATGACTAATAGGCATAACATGATTTTTTTTAACAGTATCTATTTCTCCCACACCTTTTTTAAATTGCAGATCTCACCAGCTTGCCTTGTATGGAAGGGCTCTCTGGCATAGAGGAGTCATTCTGGGATCATTATTATGGATGAGAGTTAAATTGGCAATGCACATTTCTCCAGCTTGCTAGGCTGGTCATAAAGACAGGCTATATATTTTGCATAATAGTTAAAGTTTCACCCTTTCATTGCCTCAAATTGGTTGAGTGCATGCCATCCACATGTAGCGATTTATCTACTTCGTATTTATCTACTCCATTTTCTATGCATTTACTATGATTTGATCTAGTAGTCTAAGCTGCCTAGTTTCGAAACCTTCTTTTGGCACACACTCAAAGTCTTTTCAGTGTAGACTGAGGCAAAGAAATTATTTGGTCATTTTTGCTCTAGCCTTTTTATCTCTTAGTGCACCTTTTATTTCAGTATCACCAAATGGCCCCATAAAGAACATTATGTTGCTGACTTTGAAATCTTTGTAAAGTTACCGCTTGATTTACTTTATTTGCTATTTGTCATTTCTAATTTGTGCTCACCTATGACACAGTATGTGTTTCTCTATTCACCTCACTTTGACCACTCTTTCCCCTAAAATGATGTATTTTCTCTTCCCATGATCATGTAGAGGCTTTTTTTTCCTTTTTTTCAAGTCCTTTGTGAATGGTATCACATGGTCCTCCTGCCCAAGGTTTCAAAAGGTTTCCAAATATTCTGTTGGGTATCCTGTTTTTCTGTGCTTCTCACATTTTAAAAGTTGTATTCTTCTTCTAACTAATGTTCTTGTTGGTCACAATCTACTTTCCATTCTTACATTCCAGAATCACCGGTGTGACTGACTGACTTAACTAATCACATGTTAGGGGAAAAGGATCTCTCTCTATGCTTTGTTTCCTTTCCCTTCATGAGGGTGAATGAGAACAGTTACTCAGCTGTGCCCTATACTGGGGTACAACTGGATGAGGGGCCAGTGCAGCTAAATTTAGTCTGTTTTTGCCTGCCGAGATGACCTGGACTGTGTCCCGCTGGAGAAAAGGTGTCTTTTGCTAATTTACAGAAAGTCATTGTGTGTGCTAAACGTGTCATTGCCCTTCATGTGGAGATAATATTTTTTAACCAAGAAAAATCAAAGACAAAGGAAGGAAAGATGAAAAGAGGAAAAGGAGGAAAGAAGGAAGGGGAAAGACAGGAAGAGAAGAAAAAAAGAGAACAAAAACGAGAAAAGGAAAAGAAATAAATGAACTATTCCTCTGAATATCATCATATTCAGAGGGATTAGTTGGAAATGGTGGTAGATAAGCTGAATTGTTTCTTTTTCTTCTCAAGATCTATTATAGTAAAAATTATAATAAAAGATCTGGGATTAGGTCCATGAATACATATTTGAGTTACAGTGTGTGTCTGCAACTTTCAACTGTTTTTTAGCATGTATGTATTCAATTAACTTTTTTACTTTATCATTTTCTTTAAGGATCTGATTGTGAAGCAATAGGACTTATTTAATTTCAAAGTATTATTTAAAAATACATTTATTAAATACGTCAATTTTAAGAAAATTGACTTTGTAATTAAGTACCCTATAATGTTTAGAGTATCTGATGAGGCACACATATAGATGAATGTGATATTTTTATAAAAGCCTGCATTATTTAAACATAGCTTTATATAAATATATTAACAATATTAAAACCATAAGAGTTGAGTTCAATATTCGTTGTTTAGTGACCATTTTGACAGCTATCAAAACTATTAGATCACCGTTAAGCTTTTTGTTAGAGAGACTGATAATAAAGCAAATATATGCATACACACATACATATATATATATATTTTTTTTTTTTTTTTGAGACAGGTTCTCTGTCACCCAGGCTAGAGTACAGTCACCCAGGCTAGCTCACTGCAACCTCATACTCCTGGGCTCAAGTGGTCCCACTGCCTCAGCCTCCCAAGTGGTTGGGACTACAGGCATGTCATCACTTCTGGCTATTTTTTTTTTTATTTTTTGTAGAGACAGAGTCTTCCTCATGCTAAGGCTGGTCTCAAAGTCCTAGGCTCAAGGGATCCTCCTTCCTCGGCCTCCCAGACTGCTAGGGTATATTTTTTTAATGTATTCAAAGCCAGAGCTCGATGACATGACCAATAAATTAGAATATATGAATATAAAAAATTTAATGGTAAAACTAAAAGTGTTTTTTAAATGGAGCAATAATGGCTGACTTAGGTATTTTCTAAACAGTATGTAAAGCTTAAGGAAATTGAGAAATGTAACTTTCTGTTTTAGAAATAACTCTTTTCTGTTCCTCCCCAATTCCAAATTGAATCATTTTTGATGGTCTCCATGGCACAGTTACTGGAGTGAACACTTGAATGAATGAAGAAGGAAATGTCTCTGCCTACCGATTTGTGATAAATACCTGTCTAAATCATCCTGACAGACTTCAGGTCCTCTTATCTTTAAATTCAAGTGTTAAAATAATGATGTAGTTCATTATCATATATAAATAACAAATATTCCTGACCAAGCAAAAATAAGAGGACTAAACAAGAGCTTACAATTTTAAGATACTATGAGAAACAGTCCCTGACAATTTTATATTCTAAGTGTCAGCCACTCACATCCAGCAATTGTTTTAAAACATAAAAATGTGTTAAAGACTGTTTATATGTTTGGCTGTCTATGTAGTCATGGGATGGACTCAACATCTTTAGCTATTATTAGGTGATTGGTGTTCAATAACATTATTCAAAAGGAAAGAAAACAACAAAAGGAATGTAATCACAATCAAAGGACCTAATCAACATAAATTTAACTTAAAATATAGTTTGCCTTTTTATAATGGGAGGTCAGCTAGCATGTAAGTTTCTGCATTATAATTAAAGATAATGAAAATTTCCTGATTTTTAATTCTACCTTTCTCTGATCATCTCTTACTTGCAATTAAAAAGATCACAAAATAAAAGAGTTGATGTCACTATTGACTTGCTAATCAATTGTTTGTTTTAGAAATCCATTATTTTTCCAAAATGCTGACCTAATTTTCAGTCTTGATTAAACTGAGAACCAAATTAGAGTTTGTTTTCTTCTTCAATTCTCTACATTATATTGGTTTAGAGGTGAACAAAATATACAGAAAATCAGTCCATCTTTGGGTGAGATTTCCTTGCCAGGTTTAAATATTTGTCAAAACAAAATCTGCTTAAACTGTGTCAAACTTGTCCATTATTCTTATTGTAAAATGCAGGATAAAATGGGCTTAATAGATGCAAGTAAAATAATCATAGCTAATATTTACTCGGTGCTTATTATTTTCACTGTGTTAACGTGCTTTGTGTACCTTGTGTCCTTTAATTCTCACTCCAACCCTATAAAGTAAGTTTTATTATTATCTCTATTTTATAGTCTAGATGAAAAATTGGCATAGAGAGGTTATAGAAGTTACCTAAAGTCATGTGGCTTTAGGTAAAGCAAAACTTTTATTCACATAATTTGATTTCAAAGCTAGTGTGCATAAGCAGCCCATAATTCCACCTCCATTCTTTCTTTAATTTCTAAAAAATGTTTTGTTTTTTCCTACTTTATTATTGAAGGAATAAAGAGATATATTTTCCATCTAAACTATGTGATTTATACATATTTTCAGCATTTTTAAAAGTTTGCAGTTTCTCTTGCTCATATTTTAAGTGCTTAGTATAATCAGAAATGATGATTGAATCCATATAAAACCATTTGGCAAATTAGAAATACTATTGATATTTTCAAACTATTCTGTAATAAATTCTAACTAATAAAATGGATTAGATACAAACAAACCTATTAGTCTGGTTGAGACAGTAAGATGACCTAGATCACAAACCATCTGCACAATTGGTCTATTTATTTTGTTTGCTGTAGAAAAATGAATCAAATCGACCATGCAAGAAGTGAATCAGTTCTATCATGGCATCTAATCTACTGTGCAGCCTCAGAAATTGACCCTTGTCTATAAAATGTAGAAAGTTCAAAATTATAGTAAGAAAAATATATTTGGATTCCAAATAAACTACCTATCTTTGTAGGTATCTGTATAAACCATGGCTTCTTGAATGACTTCTGTCCTATTCTTTCAACTAGGTATCCAAAGTTGTTGCATGAACTGCAACTTCCTTTAAATCACGGTAAGAATGCTTGATCATAAATACTTGCTGATCTTCATAAAATCTGAGGTGGAAGCAGTAATAATGTCAATCATCTTCATTTGCATCTGGATGAAACAGTATATAAGGCCAAGACTGAGAAGCAGGACTTTTTTTTTTTTCTTTTGATTGACTCTTTCAAATTCTTAAGCATTTAGTCTTTGGAACTTTCAGTGTAGCACTTCGTACAATGAATATTTCTTAGTCTGTGAATATAGTAACATTTAGCTATATGGAGCCCACATTTTTCCAAACATTTTCTCTAAACTAACAGCTAAATTGATGTCCTGAATTGTTAGTATCTTGTTAGATAAATAATTCACCAGTTACATTGTTAATACATTTGAATACTATGGGGTAAACTGTTACTTCTTAAGCAAGTACTATGCACCAACTATTATTTTAGATAATTTACATATAATATCTCCAATCCTCACTACAAATCTGTGATAGAGCTATTATTATACTTATTACAAATAAAAAAATGATCCCTCAGAAGGGTAAACTCATTTGCCCCTGGCCATATGGTTATCCTAAGTAGTATGAGAGAATCTGTGCTATAGTGTTTAATTTTTAAAACTGGTACTGTTTCTGTGACTCCTAAAATTCTACAACTCAAAGAAATGACTCTGATGCCAGGTTTGACTTACACCATTCACTTGGAAGCACTGCCTATAAGAAGCACAACGGGAGTCCCAGAGTACTTGTCAATATATTTGGGGAAAATATCCCAGTCAAGACACCTAGCTGGCTTGAAACCTTGGTCCCTCCCTATACCAAGCTGTGAGTAACAGAAATATTTGTCTCTGGACTGAAAAAGTTAAGAGCAATTCTCTGCGTCCACAAGGCCAACGGTATTGTTAGTGGTTAGAGACTCAGGAACCTCCATGGCCAGAAGTCAAACTAGCACTTTTCCATTTGATAACAATCTTATGCTTCACTCATAGTCACTGAGTGCAGTGTGTGGTAAATAGAATAGCACTCCAAAGCAGATTAATGTGGAATCTCAAATACAAATATTAACACAGAATCAAAAATTGACAAGAATTTTAGGTAAATCGATGACATGAAACACAAGCAACCAAATCAAAAAACAGAAAAATAATGTCTAAAGCCACAATATTAATGAGGCAAATGTAAATTTTAAAAATATATATATTTAATGTTCTCAGAGGGTGGGAGTGCATATTACAACACTGGGGCTATGGGAGTGTCTGTTTTAAAAGGAAACAAACAAATATCTTGACAATGGAAAAATATTACCAAAGAGAAAAACATTTGTAAAGGAACATGGATAGAATAGACAAATTTTTTTAATAATTGAAAATGAGAAGAAACATGTTGAAAATGAAAAAGAAGGACAAAGATGGAAAATAAAAAAGACAGTTTAACATACTTAGATGAAAAAGAAAAGAAAAAACATCATTTATCTAATAAAATTTTTAAACAGGGATTGATAATAAAAAAAGAAAGAATCAGAAATAATAGAAAAAATAATATAAGCTAGTGGAATCATAATTATTCACAGAGGGAGGGCCTGCAAACTCTCACATAGGATACATGAAAAAACAACTATCACATACATTGTGTAGAAATGTTATCAAACCAAGGCTAATGAAAAAAATCTTAAGATTTTTAAAAGGAATTTAAAACTAAATGAGCTACAATAATAAGAATTAGTGCCCCAACAGAATCATGAGAACCATTGAATGCTGGATGACAACAGAATTCTATACTGAGCTATAGTATTACAGCATTCAAGACAGAAGCAAAAACAATAGTTTCAGCAACATAAGAACTGAGAATCCTTACCACCCATGGACATATTCTAAAACCTTTCAAGAGAATATAAATCAGCAAGATATATTTAAAAATGAAATGGCAGATACAGAATAAGAAAAATAACGGAGAGCAGAGAAACCAGTGACATGATTAATATAAAAACCATTCAAGAGTAAAATATAATAATAATCTGGAAATATCTCATGGAAATACAATAGTGGAGAGAGAAATTCTAGAGTCTTGCTGGAAGTCTACATTACTTAGTGTAAAACTTAAAACACAAAGAATTCTACTATTTATTATTTATGGCTACATATAAATGTAGAAAAATATAATTACATGAATGGGAACACAGCACAGCAACTTCAGGAGAGTAATAATCTCTAAAGAGAGATGGGAATAACATTAAAAATGGAGGAGGCTAGTGGTATATGTACTGAGTTTTCCCCATTAATCTCAAACAAACAAACAAAAAATGTTATCATTAAAAATACAGCTGGAAGGTGGCTACCTAAATGGTTGCTACGATAGTCATTGTGATTTTCTAAATATCTGAAATATTTCATAATGACATAAGAATTATTCACACATGTGCACAAAAATTTATGTACTTGAATGTTTAATACAGCAGCATTTTTAATGGCAAAAGACATTGGACATCACCTAAATTTCTTTCAATAAGGAACATTTAAATATAGAGTGGTGCCTTATTATACGAGTTATAATATAGCAAATTAAAAAAAATGAAGTGAAGCCTGTGTAGACACATCTAGAAAGACTTTTATGTCACGTTAGTAAGTGACAAAGAAATGTTTTAAAACAATACACACAGTATCATTTCTGTCTAAATCATATAAAGGTAAACCATATGTTTATATATGCTATATATGTATACAAATACTTAAAGAGTGGTCTTGAAGAACAAACAGTAAACTATAATGATTCCGTTTAAAAAGGAAATTGCATCTGGGGATGAGGAAAGTTGTACGGTGTGTGTTTTTCTCTTAATTTACTTTTGATATTAGTTGAACATTTACCATAAGATTACGTTAACATATTTTGTTTAATTAAGTAAATATATTTATTATTTAGTATATCAAATTTTTTAGCATCAGCTATAGACCCTCTACTTTTCCTTTGAGGCATTTATCTGAACTATAATACTTGAAATTACTTGAGCAAATCTCTGTTTAATATCTGCAATCCCCTTGGTCCTTCCATCCTGGCAGCCTAAAAAGCTCCAGGCATCATATCTGTGTTCAAGGCGAAAAGAAATTAGGAAGGGATGGTGCTGGCTTCATTTGTCCCTTATTATCAAGGAAGCAGAAATTCCCAGAATCCCACCAAGAAACTTTTGTTTACATCTCGTTGTATGTAACTGTGTTGCGTGGCAAGCCTAGCTGTAGAGGAAGCTGTAAAAATGAGTATTTAGTTTTCCAGACTTTGTACTTGTAAGGCAGAGGAAGAAAAAGTTTGCAAAGGGCTGTTGGGTCAGCATCTATCACATCAGGTTTTAACATTTTTACCTGGTAATGTAAATCTTACATAAATTCTGTCGATTGCATTTAACTGATAGCATAAAGTATCTAGACATGCTGAAGAATATAATTTATAACTCACTGTCTCTAAATAAATATTCATTATTATACATAACCTTGGCTAGGAGAGCTAGTGTTGAGGAAGGCTTTACTGAAACATGTGGCCTGTCCGTTCCTAATACTTTAAGTTCTATTCTGTAAGTAAGCCATCCAGCTGAACACCATGAACCCTCCTTTCTCTCTCCTTTTGCTTTAAAGTGTCTTTAAATTGCTTTTCACAAATGGTCTTGGCAGCGATACTATCATTCATTCATGAAGAATATTATAAGAAACCACCCTGTGAAATTAATTACTATGTTTTCTTCCAAATTATATCTCTGTAGTGTAGCAGAATGCACAACACCATCAATTAAACAATTACTATGTTTTGAAACATTTTTTTAAATTTAAGGATAAACACTAATTATTTTTACTGAAAGATCATACAGTCACCTACAACACAATTTTTAATGTCTGTTTTTGTTGTTGTGTTGATATGCTAAAATTAATTTAACTTATTCTCTCCTGCTAAGCATACAGCAGTGTCTGATGTGGTTTCTGTTATAAACAAAGTTTCAATGAACATCCTTGTCACTAAACCTTTTTGACTCTTACTGACTAACCCAGAAATTGATCAATGGATAAGGGTGGGTTTAAATTAAGTCTTTTAATTTGCAGTGAAGTGGTATATTAAGGAAAGCGAGTAACGTAAACTACTGAAGAGGAGGCTGGGGAATATTTTATTCGAAAGAGTTACAATGGTCAAAGAAACAGCGGTAAGCCTAATATATGATTTGGCACAGCAAACATTGATTTGGAGGAAATGAGGGTAATATTGGGGGGCTAAGCTTGGAAATGTATTCATAAAATATACTGACAAGCAAAGAGGGGGTCTGACAGAGACGATAAACAAAATCTTTCATCATAGTTTGAATGAGTTAGACTGGATTTACAGATAATATAACACCTCTGATGCTATTTGAGTAAGAGGAGGATGATAACATGAGAATAGGTTTGGAAGAAACTTAACCTGTGGTGCATGTAACGAAATTAAGTGAGAAATGATTGAGCACAAAAAGTTCAGCTAGAGGGCACCTAGAGTAACAGAGACATAAAATGATCACCACTGGGATTGCATTAAATTGCATATTAATACTGTATTTGTGTTTTCCTTTTTAATATTTTTTATTCAGTATGACATGAATAAAGTTTATATGCATGCAAAAAATGCTTATATATATTTGCATTTTTAGAGTAGTCTTACTATCTTTGACTCCCTCTTTCATAATTCCTAGTGCAAGGAGGTCCATATCTTTTACTATAAATACAGTCATGCATTGCTCAACGATGAGGATACGTTTTGAGAAATGTATTGTTAGGCAATTTTGTCATTGTGCAAACATCATTGAATGTGCTTACACAAATATAGAGTGTATAGCCTACTGTACACCTAGGCTATTGTGATATAGCTTATAGTTCCTATGTACTATATATGATTTAGCTTATAGTTCCTAGGCTACAAACCTGTATAGCATATTATTGTACTGAATATTGTAGACAATTATAGCACAGAGTAAGTATCTGTGTATCTAAACCAGGGGTGGGGAACCTGCAGCACATGTGGCCTTCTGGGTCCTTAAGTGTAGCCTTTTGTCTGAATCCAAATTTTACAAGGCAAATCCTTTTATTTTTCTTAATACATTTGTGTTCATCTTTTATATTTATATTTTATTTTTTAAATGAACGTATTTAAAATACCAAATAATAAAATAAGTTTGAACAAAATAATTCTCCCAGATTGACCAGCGCTATTAGAACATTAGTAAGCCATAACAGCTAAACTGATGGCTGCAACATTCATGATTTAGTTCTAACTTCCCCTGCCTAACTTGCGCCACTACTGCATGAGGCTGGTTGGCAAGAGTTTATGGGGGTCCAATACGCCAGTCTGTTATCAGCTTTTGACAATGGTGCACTGTGTTTCTGTTTGAAGTGGAATTCATGAATACTTGCACAGTTCAACAGTATTTTTTAATTGTTTGCTTAACAGCCCATGATGTCAAAGAAGAACATCATGGTGTTCCAAGAGAACACTGAAGGAAAAAAAACATTTTTTTAATGAGAAATAGGAATTGAAATATTATCTTGATTCTGCTAAAGATAAGATAATTTGCTTGCTTTGTGATACTGCAATATCAACATTAAACAAGTTCAATACTCATCAGCATTATAATACTCCCAAGGACCACAAATAAATTAGAGAGGTACAAAAGGTTGTATTTCTCACAAATTAAAAGATAAAAAGCAGAAGCAAAGACAAGTCTTTCAAACAGCAATGATACCTGGAAATAATGCCACTGAAGCAACTTATAAAGTCGCTTATATACTTGGGGAAAAAGGGACGCCATTCAGTGATGTAGAAATTGTGAAAATAATGCACTATTGAAGTTGTAGGATGCTTAGACCCAGGTAATGTTTCAAAGTACAAATAGCTGCCTCTTTCAAGGAGAACCATAACTGATTAGCAGCATTAATTAGCCTTCAACTTAACAGAACAACTTCATGCCATACTTCAAAAGGAAACTCTATATTATTCAGTCTCTTTGGATGAATCAACTGATACTACTAAATCAGTGCAGGCTTTAAACTTCATTCGGGTCACAACAGAAGATTTTTCTTTGATATGAAGAGTTAATCTCTTTGGGCATTCTTGCAAACAGAAAATGGGGAATGAGTATCTTCAGCTTTCAAGATAAATGTCATGAATTGGACTGAATTTGGTAAATTTAGTGAGTATATGTGCAGACAGAGTACCTTCCATGACAGGAAAACATGAAGCATTTATTGCACAGATTAAAAAAGTATTAACAGATCCAGATGCTCTCGTGTCTTTTCATTCTATCTCGCATCAGCAAAATCTCTGTGCTAAAGCTACTGTTTTAAGCGACACTGTGCAAAAAGTTATAAGTATTGTTAACTATATCCACATGCTAAATTTGAACAATGAGGTACAACGTGGATTTGCCATATCATTCTAAAGAGTGTTGGCTATTGCAGGGGCAGGTGTTTTCCAAAATTTCATCTCTGCAAGAACAGATAGTTAAATTTTATGAAGAAGAGAATCAGCAGTGTGAACTATTGAAAGAAGATTTCTGTAGGAATGCAGCATTTCTGTGTGATAAATGAAAACAACTTGAATATGTCTTTCCAAGATAAAACTAAGTCTATATATAATATGTGGCAAAAAATCAGAGCATTTTGAAAAAAGCTATATTTTTTCAAAACAATTCTTCAAAAGGAAATTTCAGATGAACATTTTTTCTAGTTAGCAAAGGTCATTGATGAGCAGGATGATATATGTGAATCATTTAAATAATACACCATTGTTAAAGGCCTATTCATTGGAGAATACAATGAAATGTTCACTGACTTTAAGAATCATGACATCACACTCAAATTAGCATTTTATCATCACCTAGATGATATTACCAAGGCATCTAAAGAACTACAGATGGAGTGCAATGGATAAGCTCTACCCTGGGAAAACCACCTTTGTGATCATAGTATCTCCCAAAATATACACTGGGGAAAAGAATCCCTATTCAATAAGTGGTGCTGGGAAAATTGGATAGCCACATGTAGAAGACTGAAACAAGATCCGCATCTCTCACCACTCAAAAAAATCACTCATGATCGATAACAGACTTAAACTGAAGGAACAAAACCATAAAATTTCTAGAAGAAAATGTTGGAAAAACTCTTACAGACATTAGCCGAGGCAGAGAATTTATGAAGAAGACTCCAAAAGCAATCACAGCAACAACAAAAATAAATAAATGGACCTGATCAAATTAAAAAGCTTCTGCATAGCCAAAGAAGCTATCACTAGAGTGAATAGACAACCTATAGAATGGGAGAAAATATTTGTATGCTATATATCTGACAAAGAATCCATAGAATCTATATAGAACTCAGGAAAATCAGCAAGAAAAAATCAAAACAACCCCATTAAAAAGTGGGCAAATGACATTAACAGAAACTTTTCAAAAGAAGACAGACTAATGGCCAAGAAACATACGTAAAAATGCTCAACCTCTCTAATGATCAGGGAAATGCAAATCAAAACCACAATGCGATATCACTGAACTCCAGCGAGAATGGCTTATATCAAAAAGTCCCAAAGCAACAAATGTTGGCATGGATGCAGAGAGACAGGAACACTCATATTCTGCTTGTGGGACTGCAAACTAATACAAACTCTATGGAAAGTAGTATGGAGATATCTCAAAGAACTAAAAGTAGAACTACCATTTGTTCCAGCAATCTCACTACTAGGTATTTACCCAAAGGAAAAAAAGACATGCTATAAAAAAGACACCTGAACTCAATTGATTATAGCAGCATAATTCACAATTGTAAAGATGTGGAAACAACCCAGTGCCCATCAATACATGAGTGGATTTACAAAATGTGGTATATGCATACCATGGAATACTATTCACCCATAAAAAATGGTGAACTAATACCTCTTGTATTAACCTGGATGGAGTTGGCAACCATTCTTCTGAGGTAAGTATCACAAAAATGGAAAAACAAACACTACATGTACTCACCATTAACTTGGAGCAAACCAATCAACACTTATGTGTACATATGGAAATAGCGTTCATTAGAAATCAAGCAAGTGGAGGGGAGGGGATGGAAGAGCAATTAAATAAATGGAGTGATGTACTGTGTTAATGAATAAAACACTCAATAGTGTTTAAAAAGTCAGTTGTTGTCAAAATGATATACAGATTCATTAAAATCCCAATCACCATCATATTAGTCTTTATGTAAAAGTTGTCAAGATGTTACTAAAATTTATATGGGAATACAAATACCCTACAGAAAACAACTTTGAAAAAGAACAATGTTGGCAGATTCACACTTTAAATATCATCTTAAAGCTTCATTAATAAAGATCTGCTGGCAACAAGATAGGTAAGATACTTCAATGGAGCAAGATAGGATATCCAGAAATAGATTTTTGACAAAGTTACAAAGATAATTAAGTGGAAAAAGCAACTATTCTCAACAAATTGTCTACGACAATTGTAAATCCACTTTCCAAAAACTTGAACTTTGATGTAACCCTTGTAATACAATATATGCATATACTAACTCAAAATGAATCATAAACCTAGATAAAAATCTAAAAATATAAAACTGTAGAAGAAAATATAGGAGAAAAATTTGTTGATCTTGTGTTAGGCAAAGATTTATTAGGTACAACATGAAAAGCATGTTCACTGTTTTTTTCTTTAAATTGGACTTAATCAAAATTAAAAATATTAACTCTTTAAAACAAATAGAATAAAAGCTAAGTCACAAACATAGACTTGTCTTATATAAAGAGATCTCAAAACTCAATAATAAAAATTAAACAAGTTTTTAAAATATTATACAGCTACTTCACTATCGAAAATATATGAATGAAAAATAAGAACCTGCAATGATGCTCAGAATCATTAGTCATAAGGAAACATTAATTAAAACCACAATGAAATAACATTAAACACCTATTAGAATGTCTATAATTTACAAAGAATGGCCATACAATGGTAAGGAAATGAAGCAAACGGTTATCCCAAATATTGCTGATCAGAATGTAAAAGGTAAAACCATTTTGGAAAACAATTTGTTAGCTTCTTGAAAAGTTAAGTGTATATCTTTCATATGGTTTTGCAATTTCACTCTTTGCCTTTTAAAAAATGAAAGCATGTGTCCATACAACACTTGTAAACAAATATTAAGGGAAGTTTTATTTGTAATTTATTTGAAAATATGAAAATGGTCCACATGGCTCTCAGTAGATGAATGGGTAAACAAAATGTGGTAGATAACAATGGGACACTATGTAATAAAAAGATCAATATGCCTGGCTAGGCCAGGCATGGTGGCTCACGCCTGTAATCCTCGGACTCTGGGAGGCCCAGGTGGGTGGATCCTTTGAGCTCAGGAGTTTGAGACCAGCCTGAACAAGAGCGAGACCTCTCTCTACTAAAAAAATAGAAAGAAATTTCCTGGACAACTAAAAATATATAGAAAAAAATTAGCCAGGCATGGTGGTGCATGCCTGTAGTCCCAGCTACTCTGGAGGCTGAGGCAGAAGGATTGCTTGAGCCCAGGTGTTTGAGGTTGCTGTGAGCTAGGCTGACCCCATGTTACTCTAGCCCAGGTAACATAGTGAGACTTTGTCTCAAAAAAAAAAAAATGCCTGACTAGAGGTGCCAACACCCACCTCCTCCACAAAGAGGGACCGAAACAACAAATAAACAACTAAATTTTGAGTATCTAAGGAAAAACACTGGAATTTAGCAAGGAAGTGATAAAAACCCTCTAAAGCACAGAAAATCAGGATGGTAGTGCAGAAAGAGAAGCAAGGCACCCAGCTGTGACTGACGTAGAGGCAAGAGGGACTCCTCATTGCGGAGTGGTGGGCGAGGTACATGGGAGAGATCCCCAGCAGTCCCCATTCCCATTGTGGATGCTTGCTACAGAAAATTCCCACAGTTCCCACAGGCCCCAAACCCAGTGTAGAGAGCTGCCTGGAGTTTACATGGCTATAGTACTCTGAGAAGGAACTCAGCCTGGGTCCCCCTCACTCCCGGGCCCCAGCCCACTATGGCGTTACATCATTTTGAGAACAGAGGCACTGCTAGAGTGCATCCTGTCCCAGGGACCAATAGACCCTGCAACTCCACATCCCAGAAGCCAGCCCTGCAGTCATTCCACCACACCCACACAAAAGGCTGCAATGCCACAACCCAGGTTAGACCTAACAGTAAAACTGTAAAGCTGGCACCCAAGCCCATGCAGAGCCTGTTCCCCCAAAAAACAGATGGTCCAGCACAGTGGGCACTAAGAGAAATGATATACACAACCCAAAGGGCCCAAGGACTTGTTTGATTGACATCCACTTCCACCAGTAAGGTCCCCCCTACCACTGGCAGAGCTGGAGCACCCAGTGCTTTTTCCTGCAGGGACTGAGAATCATCTTACCCAGCAGCCCTTGCTCATGGTGAAGCCACCACAAACCTCATCAAGCTAGGCCACTGAGGCAGTCACAGACAGTGTTAATATTGATTACAGCCGAATAAATCACACAAAGATTACACTACTGTGCTTACCCAAAACCAAAGTACCCTGCTCAACCGACAAGATAGGATACAACAATAGGAAAAAGTCTTTCTCTACAAAAACTACTCTGTAAAATTTGAATAGGTCACTATTCCACTGGATGCATAGATATCCACACAAGGGCACAAAAAAATGTGAAAAAGCAAGAAAACATGCCATCTCCATAAGAATATAATAATTCTTCAGTAATAGATCCAAAAGGGGAAAAAAATCTATCAAATGCATGAAAATAAATTTAAAAATTAATCTGAAAAAAAACCCATATGATACAAGAGAATACAAGAGATAGACAACTCAACAAAAGCAAGAAAACATGTCCATACAACTCTAAACTATATGTAAATTAAATGAAATCCCTATCAAAAAACAAACAAAAAAACAAAAAACAATATCAAGTAAAAAATTCGTAATCTGAATGATAAATTCAGCACACAGGTAGATATCAAAAAAAGAGAACCAAACAGAACTATTTAAGCTAAAGAATTCAATGAATGAATTTTTTTTTAAATTAAGATCTAGTCTGCAACAACAGACTAGATCAAGAAGAAGAAAGAATTTCTGAACTTGAAGACAAGTCTTTTAAAATAATCCAGTCAGATAAAAAGGGAAACGAAAAAGAACAAAAAATAATGAAGAAAGTCTATGGAGTTATGCAACACCATCAAAAGAACAGATGTTCACATTATTGGTGTTAGTACATAAAAACAGACACATAGATCAATGGAACAGAATAGAGAACCCAGAAATAAATCCACCCATTTATAGCCAGTTGAATTTTGACAAAATTGCCAAGAACATATATTGTGGAAAATACACTATCTTCAATAAATGGTGCTAGGAAAACTGAACATCCTTATGCAGAAGAATGAAACTCAACCCCTGTCTCTTACAGATACCCAGATCAACTCAAAATAGATTAAAGCATTAAACATGAGACTCAAACTCTGAAGCTACTAGATGAAAACATGGGGGAAGTGCTTCAGGACATTGGTTAGGGCAACAATTTTATGCATAAGACCCGAAAAGCACAGGCAACCAAAGCAAAAACAGATTATATCAAACTACAAAGCTTCCGCACGGCAAAGGAAAAAATCAACAGAGTGAAGAAACAACCTGAAAAATGGGAGTAAATATTTGCAAACTATTTCTCCAACAGGGGTTAATATGCAGAATATACAAGGAACTCAAACAAGTCAACAGTAAAAAAAAAACAAAAACAAAAAACCCAAAAATCCAGTTTAAAAACGAGCAAATGATCTGAATGGACACTTTTCAAAAGAAGACATGCAAATGGCCACAAAGTATATGAAAAACATGTTTCACAGCACTAATCATCAAGGAAATGCCAACGATAACCACAATGAGGTATCATCTTACCCCAAAATGGCTATTATCAGAAAAAGAAAAAATAACAATTGCTGGTGAGGATGTGGAAAAAGGGGAACACTTATGCACTGTTGGTGGGAATGTAAATGAGTACAGCTATTACGGAAAATAGTCTGGAGGCTCCTTTAAAAAAAAAAATGAACTTCCATATGATCCTGAAATTCCACTACTGGGTATATATCCAAAGGAAAGGAAGTGACTATGTCAAAGAGGTATCTCACTCTCATGTTTATTATAGCACTATTCACAATAGCTAAAGTAATGGTATCAACTTAAGAGGCCATTAGCAGATATATGGATAAAGAAAATGTTCTATACATACACAATAGAATATTATTCAACCATAAGAATAAACGAAATCCTGTCATTTGCGGCAACATAGTTGAACCTGAAGGATATTATGTTAAGTGAAATAAGCAGGGCACAGAAAGGTAAATATTGCATGTTTTCTAATGTGGAAAGTACAAAAGTTGATCTCATAGAAATAGAAAGTAGAATATTGGTTACTAGAGGCTAGGAAGGGTAGAGTAGAGGGGAAAATAGGGAGAGATTGGTTAATGGATACAGAATACAGCTAGGTAGGAAAAAACAAGTTCTAGTGTTCTTTAGCGCTGCAGTGTTACTATTGTTCATACTAACTTACCGTATATTTTCAAATAGCTAGAAGGGAAGGTATTGAATGTTCTCAGCACAATGAAACATGTTTGAGGTGATAGATATGCTAATTACCCTGATTTGATCATTATACATTGTATACACATATCAAAACAGCACATTGTACCTGATAAATATGTACAATTAAAAATAATGAAAGTCCTCACTTCTATAAAAATTTTACTTAAAAATTAAAAATTAATAAAAATAAATGATATACACAATATGGATAAATCTAAAAATAATTATGCTGAACAAAAAAATCCAGCAAAAAAGAGAGTAAACAATGTATGATTATATTCATTAAAAAATATAGTGAATTCAAACTAATCTCTTGATTCTATAGATTCTATAATCTATAGAAAACAGATCCTATAATCTATTGAAAACAGATCATTGGTTGCCTGAGCATGGAGTGTGGAGGGGAGAAATATTTGGAAATGTAGAATGTAGATATTACCAAGGGGCATGAGGAAACTTCTGGAAAAGATGGACATATTTATTTCCTTGATTATGGTGATGGATTAGCTAGTGTATATAAATCATATACTTTATTTTATTTTATTTTGTTATTTATTTATTTTTTGAGACAGAGTCTCACTCTGTTGCCCGGGCTAGAGTGCCATGGTGTCAGCCTAGCTCACAGCAACCTCAAATTCCAGGGCTCAAGCAATCATTCTGCCTCAGACTCCCAAGTAGTTGGGACTACAGGCATGCACCACCATGCCTGGCTAATTTTTTTTTAATATATATATATATTTTAGTTGTCCAGCTAATTTCTTTCTATTTCTTTAGAAGAGACAGGGTCTCACTCTTATTCAGGCTGTTCTTGAACGCCCGAGCTCAAACAATCCGCCCGCCTCGGCCTCCCAGAGAGTGCTAGGATTACAGGCATGAGCCACCGCGTCCAGCCTCATATACTTTAAATATATGCAGTTTATTTCATATTATTTACATCTCAATGAAGATGACTTAAAAAATTAAAGACAGATAGTGGGATGAGTTGAGGGGATGTGGTTGTGTGTTTATGTGTGTGTGTGTGTGTGTGTGTGTGTGCGTGCGTGTTGTATTTCCATTTTCTAAAGGACCCCTCAAATATATATACGAAATACACACACACACACACACACATATATATATATAGTTGTTAGATGTTTATGTTGCTCTTCCAGCACTCCAGCTGTTCTATTTCACTAGGTGTTGTGATTTTTCTACATGATTTTTGTATTGCTGTTAGAATCTGCTATTGTTCTGTTGTTCACTAACTCAATTCCTGTTGTGAGAGTGTCCTACATTGCAGGTATCTTGTGTATGGTGAAATAGTCTTTCAGGACTGAGTTTTATAGAGAAGTTGTCATCTCCTAGATTGGTACCCTTTGTGTGCTCCAGGTCAGAGAAACTTGGTAGTCTTGGACTTTTGGAGTTCACGGAGATCCATGATACTTTTAGAGTTCAAGCGTATTCACATAACTTCAGTGGTGACCACTCTTCAAGAGGCCCATAAGTCTATAAATAGAAAACTTTTACCTGGATGTGCTGCCTTCCTGCCTTTGCCTCTGTCATCTGATGTGCTCCAATCCCTCTCAAGAACTTCTGAAAGGAAACCCCTTACCATATTTCTGCCATGATCCCAGCAGAGCCCAAGGTATCACCATACCAAGTTATCTAGTCCAAATAGCTGCTTGGCTCTAGAGTGTGTCAGAGTTAGACCTGCAGATAATTGCAATGTTGCAATGCAAATAATTTCTCAGATATTTCAAGAGACTTGTTTTCCAAAGCAAAGCAATGGCCATATTTATGATGGTCTGGGTTTACAAAATTCTCCTAAGAGGGTGGCTTAGATTGCACAGAGCCATGCTGTCTATGTATTCATAAAACTTTTCATTAAAGCTTTATTTTTTAAAATAATTGGTTCTTTTAATCTGTAATGGAACATGGACTCACAGGCTGTCAGTGATTAAAATTAAACCTTATTTGTCTTTTAATATAGTGCTATGTTCTTGTGTAATTGAGCAGGAATCGATGCCAGTTGTGTGATGGACAGTAAACTTATCCAACATGACGGAGATAGATTTCCAAGAAGACAGAATGTGATGTTTTTCTGTACAAGGGGGATGAGTAGACCATATCAGCAACATTTAATTATTTTGTAGGTAATTATTCATTTGAGGAACACAACTTTTCAGAGAAACAGAAGAGAGACCAATACAATTACTATTTGTCTAAGTACACTGGTGGAAAATCATAATTAGTTTTTCATTAAATTTGCATGAGGTGATTTTAAAAAAATAATGAGAAGTTAAGTGCATGTATTTAAGAACAGAAAGTTTGGATGTGAGTTAACATTATAATATAGGCTGATTTTTTAGGAAAAAGTGCAACAAGTGATAATTTCTCAAACTTAAATTAAAACCTAATCAGAGCTTTAAAAAGAAAGTCACTTATAATGCAAAGTTTCATGAAACATATTCTGATAACTCAGTAGGAAATTTCATTATGGATATTTTCTAGTCTTGTGGGCTAAATTTTAAGGGTTTATACATGTGACTTCAATCATGAGAACTCAGTTTCTATGTTTGTTATTGTATCTCCAGAAAAATATATAATTATCTGTATTTTGTTTGTTAAACTAAGCTTATTAATGTGCTTCTACTATTATTAATGAAAAAGAAAAATCACCATTATTTGTGAAATGCATGAACTATGCCCAAATCATGTGTCCCTAACCAAAAAAAAAAAAAAAAAAAAAACTGCCACTATTAAATTTTACAAAGCAAAAAAAATCTCTTCTAAAATGTAAATTGAATAATTGAAATGGAAAGATAGATTACTCCACTCATACAACTCAATTTTGGCTTAAATTAACTTCTTCTATGTAAAAATTATTTTATTTCTTATCATTAATAACTTTGTAAAACTTACCATTACAGACCAAAGTCTATTCCCTTTGAACCACAAAGACAATTGCACTCAATCATACTCACCTGATAAAACCATCACCTTGGTTAAACACAACCTGCTGCTGATACCACAGTGGCACCTGTACAATTAAACACAGGTGGAGAAATCACACACAGCCTGTGCTCTCCCACATTCTCAACTACCTATTTTAAATATGCTTTCCTCAAATTTCAATCCTTTCTTCCAATAGAAGCATTAAGAGAATGTCCTTAAACTCCCACCACTCTGTACCCTGAACTATCTTCATTACTGCCAAACTACTTCCTGGAATTCTCTGAATGGCTTATGGTCCTGGCTAAGTCCAACCCCTTTATTCCTTTAATACATAAAATCCCTTCTCCTCTTGCTTACGTAATGCTCCCCTCTTTGTTCTACATTATAATTTTTCCCTGTTATGAAAAAAAAAATCCAAATTTGGAGATAAGGCAAGAAGATTACTTTGTGCTTTCCTAAAGTAATATTAGAGCATTTACAACAATTTTGCTTAAGAATTATCTAACCCTTGATATTTTCCCTAAACTCCTTGATATTTTTCCTGAAAAAATTATCTAAAACATATTAAACATATTCCAAATTAAGGGAATTTTACTTGAACCACTATATACTCCTGACAAAAGTTATGCAATTAAAATTTTACTATATTTGTTTTCTCACATATCAATTCACCCCATTTTTCATCCATTAATTGATCTTATCCTTAGTGCATTTTAAAATAAATTACAAAATCAGTATATTTCAGGCATGTACTTTTGTTTTATTTACTATTTACATTAGTTGCATCCCCAAACCTGCAGTTAGATGTTAACTTATAGATTGATAAATTGCAAATTACTTCATCTGGAAATACACAAATTATTTTTGGGAAAATAATGACCCTAAAGATTATAATGTAATTGTTATAAGATATTAATTGGTTTTGTATATCATTTTGCAATCTTATCCTTACATCCTATTTCCAATCTGCTTTTTTGAATCTCCTTTACCATTCCACTGGTTCTCTCATTAATACGTTAAATAAATAAAGAGTTCACAGTCATTATATATTCATATGATATTAACTTTTTAAAATTTTTTGAAATTTATATTTTCACACCCTCTAACAAATCTTTCCCATTATCACATAAACATGCTACCATTTGTCCCACCTTAAAATAACTTCCTAGTGACCCCACTTTCCTTTTTAGCTACCACTCCATGTATTTCCACTATATAGAAACTCATCAAAAAAGATAATGCTCTCCTGTACTCTCTTGAACACACACCAACCAGTTTACCTTCCTCAATTCTTCATCAAACTCTCTCAAGATCACCAATCTCTCCACAATGTTTAATCCATTATCCTGTCCCACATTTTACTATCAGCAGCATATCACACAAATTATCTTTCCTTCTCTTTGAAACTTTTCATCCTTGACTTGCAGAGCACTGCTTTCCCCTGGTTTTCTTCCTCTCTCCCTGTATGCTGTTCTTAATTTCCTTTGCTGGTTTCTTTTCATCTTCCAGACCTCTTAATGATTGTTCTAAAGTAAATCTGGGTACATGGATCTTAATGGATTTGGCTTATACTGTACTTTAAATCTGCATGTAACCAAATGCAATGATTCTTTTTTAAAAAATATTAACTGGCTACTGGCCATTGTATAAATGTACTGATAACCCCTTGAACCCTTGCATTCTGCATGTATAGGTATTGATCTCTACACAAACCTTTGTCAAGTAGCAGGGAATTTAATTTTATTAAACCATAAGATACATTTGTTATACTGCAATTTCTAAAGTAACTATTAGTCTACTATACTGAGAAATAAAATTGAACTTTTATTTTAACCATACCCTCGTTGTACTTGCAAATAATAGAATTATTATTTGCTCTGACATTGTTTGTTATTTGACACTATACAACTACCCTAAGATTTCAAACAGATTTTCCAATTGCATTTTTTACAATGTAGAAATATTTAATATAAACTTACCCTTTAATATGTTTTCTTTAAAAGAGTACAGTAATTTTAGTAACAAATCTCAAAATTCTGCAGGAGGAGTTTTACATTCTCTTGGAAATTCCCTGGTAAATGGAAAAGGCAATTTAATAGTAATTTTTAATTCTGTGACTCCCTAGATGGACAGAAACTTAGTGTCCCTAATGTAGGCAGTAGTTACCATTTGGCGTTTAAATTTCTACTGAAAATCTCTAATACTTTCACCTGAGATCTAGGTAATGTGTGTTGTTGATTATGGATGGGAAACCTCAAGTTAATAGAATAGTCCTACTCTGATCATCTTCACCAGAATCCTAAATTCCCTCTGGAAATATCTGGTTGATTTGAGGGCATGAAGTTTCATGGAAAAATCAGAATTTTCTTGAAAACTTCAAAATAAGTAGTGGAAGTTTCTATTTTATCACACCCATGATGACACCTGTGGCCTTCTGCAAGTTTGTCCATATAACTCTAAATTAATGAGGGGTTAAATAATCCTTACATTTAAATTTATATGAATAAATGAAGAATGCGCTTTATAAAAATAACTGTAATAGGTTATGGAGGTTATAGATGTTTTCAGATTTTGTGGCCATTATCCCATGCATTTATGAAATGCCTCTTGTGCAATTGCCTCTGTGACCTATTTATGAGCTTAATAAAAGCTTTATTGCAAATAATCTTACTTTCATTTTTAACCAAAACCATATTCCATGCATTCTAAATCACTCGTCTTTTAAATTTGTCTGGATAAATTTAAATTGCTTTCAAAAACATGCAAAAAATTATTTAAAATATTTAAAAATATTTAAACAATATGCTGTAAATGCTATTTTCCAATAAGAATGACAAATGTATTTTGAGCAAAGACAACATCACGGGAAAACATATAAGCTCTCAATATAATGCTTAATATACTCTCACATTTACATTTTTAACTTTGGGTATATTTGTTCTAAGAAAAATCACTTCTCACATATAATTAAATAGGCGCCCTATGTGTTTGGTTTTAAGACCAAGATCAACAAACACCTTACACTCTGAATTTGGAGACTGGATAATGGGCTCATTCCCCATTTACTTCTTTCTAGGCCAAGGAAAAATTCATAATTTATTTGTGGAGTGAAACCAAGGACATAATTTGATCCTTGGGGCAGAGGGCTTCTAGATCAAGAATGTACTCATCTTCATCCCTACAAAAAATCTACTGCAAACCCTGTCAATTAATAAGTTCTCAATGAATGAGAAAGTAAGAAGGAAGGAAGGAAATCAATTTTCATCTCATCTGAAGAACTATAGAATTAAGAAAAAAGTTTAAAAAACTGATAATTTGGGCATCCTGACAGCAACTCATAGGTAATTTTAAAGAAGAACTTTCTATGTGTTATAGATACCTTTTCTAGTTTCGTTAACTTGAGTTCTATGCATACATGTGGCTTTATATTTAATAAGTCATTTTGTAATGACATCAGTTTAGGCAATGCATTTTTGAGGGAATGCTGTTCTTATTAAACAGTAAAGTTTCTTGCCCCTCCAGGGACAACTTTCTAACACACCTGAGGCATGAAATAATTATTCAGAAATATACTATCTTCTTATTTTAGTGCTGAATATTCACTGATTCTGCTCACATGTATTTAACTGTAATAGGTCAAAAATTTTTCATCATTATCAAGGGAATGCTACTAACAATTTAAAGAAATATCTCCTGGTCAGGTCTAAGAGTTCCCTTGGTTAAAGTTCCATATGTTCTTTTTTCTACATCTGCTTCCTTGAACAGCATTAAAATGAATGAGCTGCACAATGCATAATACTTGGAAGCTATTGATTAAGTCACTAGATCTCTTATTGATACAAATACTGCTACCATTTGGGAGATTTACATCTTGAAACTCCTTTATTCTAGATTTTATTTTAATAGGAGAGTAGTGCCTTTCCTGGCACAACTACAAGAAATATTTCATTGCAACAACCCCCAAGAATTTTTTCAACACATTTTATATTTTAAATGCATATTTTATCTTTCTTTTTCAGTAATCAGATAGTATGCTATCAAAAGCAAATGTCTTTTGAAAATGCTCAGTTCTGAATTCATGTTTTTTAAAAATCAAGAACGACTGTGAAATAAAAAAATAAATAAATAAAAAACCTCATTGGTATTAGGATGAACATTCAGACTAGGAAGGGCCTTACAGTCAGGGGAAAAAAACCTCAATAATTTATCTTTGTTTTTTAGCACTTGATTTTAAGTAGACTTTGATTAGCGTTGGCTTAGTTTGAGAACTGGAAACTGATCAATTTTTTTTAAAAGTAAGATTTCTTGTGAATGCCAGTTATTTAATCATTTAACTTGGTGTGGCAGAGGGTGGAGGTGCTGGGTGGAAGCTGACAGAAATTTTACAGTACAATGAGAACACAATAATCAGCTTATGGGTGACTATTCTCTGAGAGTCAGCAGTCAGTGGAGCGTGGAATAGAAAAGATCCCAGGGGGTCTGATGAATTACCAAAAATCTGGATTCAAATTCAGAAAACTACTTTATCCTCTCCAGGATCATTTGCCCTGCTACAAAATGGATGAGAGCCAGGTAATCACTTTTTTAAGTTGTCACATATTTTTGTGAGCAATAAAATATTGGATTACTTTTTGTGATGTAGTCTTTGCATATGTGAATAGCAATTTGTTTATTTTTTCAGTGATCTGAAAGGGTTTTTTTTCCCTTCCAAACAGGTTTTTTTTTTTTAATGAATTATGGAACATGCACTCTTCATCACTAGAATTAATTAACTTCTTAACTCAGAATTAAGAAACTTCTGAGTTTCTTACTCAAACATAGTCCACTAACTGCTGACAATCTAAGAATTGTTTGTTGCATATCTAAAATGAGATGCATATGAAAATTAAGAATGACCAGTTAGAAACTTTTATAGCTATTTGACAGTGTTGTGACATCTGCATATGATCATTTTTTCTAGTAATTTATTTATTTACAAAAGTATCAGTTTACAACTGATGGGACACTAAACAATAACAAACTGATACTTTTTCACAGCAGTCTTAGACGCTACCCTGTAAACTTCCAATGATGCTCTGCAATACAGAATCCGATCCATATATATATTAATAGAATATTTAGGCCACAGCATCGTTTTGTTTGCCTTCTTTGTGTCCTTCTCTAATACCACCAGTGCTGAGAAAAAGGCAATGCAGAAAAAAGAGGAAGTAAAGGGAAGAATCTTGTTCTTTTCATTTTAGTTAATAACTACACGATTATCAATTACATGCCCTGCTTTAAAAAGACATAATGTCTAATCCTTCTACTTACAGTTCTTTCAGGTTCCTGGCAAGAAAAAAGCTTCAATTTGTTAGATTATATTTTTCCACAATGGTCATTCAATGAGTCAATATCATATAGCATTTTAAAGTTTTTTAATGATTTAATATAACTTTAATGAAATTGTTGATTGTTTGAAAATATTTATTGAAACATAAAATCTTTTTGGATTTGATAAACACCTATGCTTTGGTGTCCTATGATTCCACTGGGAGAAGGACTCTGTATTCAATCTGATGGTCTCCTTGGCATAGAGGAAGGCCCTGGTGAATGCCGGTGTAACACCTATCATGCCTCCTGGTAGAAAAGGAAACAAGTTCAATAACCATGTTAAAGTCAGATACAATGAAAGAAAATGAAAAAGAAAGATCCCTGGTAGCATTTCTGGGAAGGTGAAGAACATTGTACAGATCAATTATGTACAACCCCACTCCTATTGTCTCCCAAACTCTAAACAGGCAGAAATCAAGCTAAAATGCATATGATATCACCTGGCATAGGAAAGCCAAGGAAAATGGAACAAAAGGTAAACTGCAATTCAGGGAATTTGGGAGCATGAATTAAGGGATGGATTGTAATATGTTGCAACCCTTTATTCTACCTGAAATAATCTTTAAAGTAATCCTGAGGATAAATGTTGCTTAAACCGTTTCCCGAAAGTTGCATATGGTGTTCTACATGTTCATGTCGTTTTATAACTATAACTCTATAACTGTGTACATTAAGCCACCTCAAGCCCATTTTTGTAAAATTATGCAGAGAATAACAACAACAAAAAAAAAAACCCAGAAATTCCATTGTTAACTTAAAATTATACCCAATGTTATTTTTCAAAATGTTTGTTTAGTATTATGTCATTGTTTGATATCTCTGATTTTATGTTGGTTTCATGAAAGAACATCACCATTGTACTTAAATCCAGGAAAGGAAAATGTCTTAAGCTAACAATCTCACAGTTACCAGGGGCATGTTACCACCATCATCATCACCATGTAAATAAAATCAGTCCCCAGGCTAGCCTATCTGGGTAATAACATCAAAAAAGTCCTTTAGCCTTTTAGAATTGATATTTACAATTCTCTACTGAGTATCTAAATGAGTATAGTCAATCAATTCCAATATTAATTTTTGAGTATATTAAATGTGGCAACTTAACTAGCAAATTCTCCAAAACATTCTCCTTTGTGAAAAATCTAGCAATTGTTGAAAGCTCCAATTATTTACCTATAGAGTATAATACCAATGTAATAATAATAATGACAGTGAATTAAATTAATAGCAATAATAAAAAATATTAATAGTTGTTGCATTTTAACATTTATTATAAGCTAGGAAAATTGCTGATCTTTTTATCTATCTTTTATGATCTATGTGTGTGTGTATATATAAATATATAGAATCTCATTTAATTCTTACAATAATTCCATGAGTAAAACCTATTCATTCTCCCTTTACAGACGAGGACACTATGGTATAGAGAGATTAAATATCTTGTTGAAATCATACACATAGCAAAAAGACAGGTCTAAGAGGGTGCCATATTCTAGCCAGAGCTGGTTGTTTTAATCTATTCTATTGGGGAAGAGATGACGGATTTTCAAAGGAATATTATAAAAGAAAGGGAGAGAGAAAGAGGAGGAGGGAGGGAAGGAAGGGAAAAAAGAAGAAAGAAAGGGAGGAAGAAAGGAAGTGGAAGAGATGAAAGGAGGGAAAAAAGTCACTAGGAATATACTTTTATCATTTAACATTTCTCTTACACATTATTTGTTCAGAATTGAACATGGTATTTAAGAAAGATTTTACCAGTAGATAGTGTAGTGTTGCCATCCCATCAGCTTGACACCATATTTCTATTAGAATAGTCAAGATCCTGTTTACTTTTTAATTATTTCATCACATGTTCAGTGCATATCAAACTTTCAGGTGTAGTGACAAATAGAAATTAAGCATTGAGTTTTAAAAAGTTATTTTGTTAAGCTTATCATATTTTGGTAATATTTATTTAAAGGAAAAATATACCATTAGCTCTGTTTCTAATGTAAAAAAAAAATCCACAATATCTTTATGTAGGTTGAGTTAATTAAAGCTAGATCAGAGATGTCATTGTGAATTAATTATCCAAATTGTTTATGAATAAAATCAACCTACTGTGGTAAGCATAGTTTAAACTTTCAAGTGAGTACAAACATTTTCCTACAACAAATATTTTAACAAATGTAGTGTCTTATAACAAATAATCTGACCTAGGAGGAATTAAAAAAAAAAACCTTTCAATATTTCAGCAAAATCTTTTTCTTCTAAGCGAACAAACTTTTACAGAAATTTAAATTCATGATAAAATGATACATAATAAGAACAAACTTAAAATGAGTTGCATAGTAACTGATATGTAAATATCTGCCAATTAATCCCCCTTCCTTGACAGTTACGTAATATACTGTAATGACTATTTCACAATTTGTCAGCTCAAAGCACTAGTGCCAACAAACACCTTTTGCTAAGGTTTCCATTACTCCAGAGATCAATGTCTTCCTATTTCAGTTACGTTCTAGCCAAACTTCCTGGTCAACTTCATTAGTGACTTTGTTCATTGGAAGTGCCACACTCATGTTTTCCTGAACTAATACCTAAGCAGTTGATATTTCTTTTCCTTTAAATGTATCCCGTTACACTAATCAATCCTATGTACCTGGTTTTAGCCTATCTATGAATTTAAGTTTTAAAAATACTATGTAAAACACTGACTTTAACCCTACTGTGATGTCCTTGTAAATTGCTACAGAATCAGTTTTTTTTGTTGTTTTTGTCTTTGTTGTTGTTTTTTTTTTAATTTATTTTTAACACAAACAGCAACTTACTGGACAAATTCATCCCACAGATTTGTTTGGTTTGGTCTATGCAATGTTTAAAACATGAATTAATTGCCATCGTTTAAAAAACAACTGATTTCATAGAATATGAGAGTATCTGGCTTCTCTTGAAGAATCTGAATATGTGGCTTAACTGGGCCTGAATTTCATTTCTATTTCCGTACGAATATTGACCAGAACTGGGTTGTAACTGCTTCCTTTAAATGGGTACAGGCACCTGGCACTTCATTCCTTTTCCCAAATCTACCCTGTAGCGATCCCTCTTCACCCGTTTAAGATACTTGCTTGGCCCCTGTAAGAATTTGGGTTTGTAATCCTTGTTTTAAGTATTTGAAACATTTGCTCAAACAACAGCAAAGTCTGTGAATAATACACCAGAGATGGTACACCTTTTTCACATGGAAATTATGAGAAATGTAGCAAATACTCTGTAAAATAAAGCTATCGCATCTTAGGCACAACATTTGTGAAATATTTTAGACCTTCCGAACTATAAATATCCAGGTGAAATTTAACAAATTTTGCTGTATGCTTTCAGGTCTTAATGAAAACAAAGTGCCAACATGTTGTGTGTAAAAAAGGAACTAATAATGAGGATAGATTAACAAACAGAAATTCAAGTTTTGTTTTATAAGGTACAGGATTGACATTTGATTTTAAAGGCAAAAGAACCATTTCACTCTTTGTATATTTCTTTTATTCAAAGTGATGTACTAAACTTCTTAAATAACCCTAAATATCATTCAAAGTATGGATTTAGCAGACTTTTAACGTGTGGTATACCAGTATACACATGGGCATATTGCACTAAGTTACCAAAGAAGAAAAATATCCAAAGCAGGAAGAAAAAAATAAGGCCACCTGTGAATTCATGGTTTTAATATTATTTTGTCAGGTATAATTTGTTACAATGAAGCTTTTCTTTGTATTGTAAATTTTAGTATATTTGCCTTTCTGCATGCTAAGTGCTGCAAAATTTATGCAAGGCCTACCTATGGCAATTCAAATTTATTATCATTCATTAATAAGCAACAATGCAATAATAACAATAATAAAAATAAAATTGAGAAATGAAACATAATCAAAATTAAACTTGCTAAATTACTTATTCATTTATTTTTCCTATTTTTTTTTTGCCTACTGCAAATTTTGATCAAACTCATACTTGCGTATTCACAAGTCTATAGGCTCCTATGACCTGCTATATAGCATTTTACTGTTAGTTAAGATTTATTATATTTGTACAATAAATTGTGTACCCAATCTGCATTTTTAAATGCAGACCAAGAATTCTACTCTTGATTTAATACCAAAATTAAGAGCTGTGAAACCAGTATCCAGTGTGGTAAAACTGCTTAAAACTAAAAGCTGCGTAATGTCCCAAGGGACTGAAAAACTTAAAGTGATAAAACACTATAATGTATGAAAATAAGTTTGCAACATTGATGAAACATGCAGTAGGAGGAATTCAATAGTGTGAATTCTATATAAAATCAGTAAAGATATAAGAGAATAAGAACAACTATTCTTATTAAGTATTAATAATTTCTTTATTTGCTTTATTATTCATTAGGAAAACTATTGGGTTTTGTTGTAGTTTTATTCTTTCCTTTAAGATATATGGTTAATTAATTTATTCTACTTAAAAATAAGTTTTCACCCCTTATTATACCTTTTTCTTATTCTACAAAGGAGTTTAGGACAGTACTCAAGAGGGCAGACAGATATGAGTTGAATTCTAATTTAATACTTTAGCTGTGTAACCTTGAACAAATTAACTTCCCTGAGCTTCACTTCTCTACCTCATGGGATAATGTATATAAAGCATTAGGCCTGGTCTATTTTATATATGCATATCTATAACTGTGTCTCTGTCTACATTTAAAACTCTACTAAATAGAGCATGTATGTATGTACATACATGCTGGTTTTAAAATCTAATACATTTGGGGGAATTGTAAGATATTTTTATTCAATATGCTTTTGATGGTTGCCTATTCTTTCACTGTGTGGATTTATCATTGTATGTTGTGGCCTCCTATTATTGTTGAATGGTTAGTCTATTTCCAATATTTGCTATTACAAACTAAGCAATGATGATTTTTTAAAGTATACTTCTCTCCAAGTTTATCTGATTAAAAATGGCATTAGAGTATATTTCTCTCCAAGTACCTCTGATTAAAAAACTTAATACTGTGTCATGTTCATGTTCATAGGTACTAAATAACATCATGTTGATTAAATGTTTTCCCCTTTCCATTAAGTAAAGTTAGAAAAATACAGAGGAATTCTCAAAAAAAAAATCATAAGATGTTTTGAGAAGTGTCATTTGTTACAAAGAAAATAAACTATTCTCCTACCTTTTAGTTAATTGATTTATTTTTTTATGTAGGAAGTACTTTGCTCAATGTGATGAGACTGCTGAAATGTTTATTTTCTACCTCTTGGGGTTAAAGTAATTTTGCTTTATGTGGAGGACAACTCATTTATCCTCAAGAAATGTACTCATTGTTGCTCTTCTAGTGAGAATCTATTTTATAAGTTGTCTCCACAACACTAATGTACTGTGAGGATTTCTGGAGTAACTGTATTTCAAAATATTGAAGGAAATATTTTTTTCTACAGAGAGAACACTTTTTGTGGAAAGAGACTGACATGGCATTTTTATATTTTAGCGTTATATCATGCATTAGAAAAATATGGAAATCCCTGCATAATTTTAAATAGGGCATGTCAAACTTATCAGTTATTTGAGAACAAGAAACTAACCAAGCATGGGGGAAAATATCAGAAATTGGATCTCAAGTTGGAAGAAAATATAAAGGCTCCACAAATGTTGACGGTTCAAAGATAAAATACAGTGATTAATTATACAATCTAAGGAAACTTTTTAATACGCATACAGTATGTCAGTTTATTGCAAATACAAATTGATTTTCATTTATTGTTGCTAATAATGAAAACAGATCTTAAATAGCAGACTGACAAAAGAAATATGAATTCTAGCATTTTATTTTTATAGGATTTAGAAATGAATGATTCATAGTTATGGAGCCATAGTCCATTAGTACTAAGATTTCTGGATATAAATATTAGACTAATTGTCTTTTTAAAGTTGTGTCAACACTGACATATGTCTTCCGTAGCAATTATAAAGAAAAAAATACCTATAAACTGAATGAATAAGTTAAAAGTAAGTAATGCCCGACAATAATAGCTAACACTTAGCACTTATTGTATGCCAGGTATAATTCTTAGCACAGTAATTAACTAAATAAATGTACTCATAATCTATAAAATAACCCTATGGAGTAGATACTATAATAGTATCAAAACACCATCACCATTTAACAGACAGGGAGACTGAGGAATGGAAAGGTAAAATATCTGGCCCAAACTCTCACAGATAGTAGGTGGGAGAGCTGGAATCTGAACCCAGGTGGCATATGGTTCCAAATTATTCACTCTTATAACTATATCATACAACTTCTTTCAACAAGTCACCACTCTGAGGCCCGGCGCGGTGGCTCACGCCTGTAATCCTAGCACTCTGGGAGGCCGAGGCGGGCGGATTGTTTGAGCTCAGGAGTTAGAAACCAGCCTGAGCAAGAGCGAGACCCCGTCTCTACCAAAAAATAGAAAGAAATTAATTGGACAGCTAAAAATATATAGAAAAAATTAGCCGGGCATGGTGGCACATGCCTGTAGTCCCAGCTACTTGGGAGGCTGAGGCAGTAGGATCGCTTGAGCCCAGGAGTCTGAGGTTGCTGTGAGCTAG
>CAUYSK010033348.1:0-34281 GCA_963575035.1 Avahi laniger
ACCAGCCTGAGCCACAGCGAGACCCCGTCTCTACTAAAATTAGAAAGAAATTAATTGAACAACTAAAAATATATAGAAAAAATTAGCCGGGCATGGTGGCGCATGCCTGTAGTCCCAGCTACTCGGGAGGCTGAGGCAGAAGGATCGCTTAAGCCCAGGAGTTAGAGGTTGCTGTGAGCTAGGCTGATGCCACGGCACTCTAGCCCGGGCAACACAGTGAGACTCTGTCTAAAAAAAAAAAAAAAAAAAAAGAATAAAGAATCTTAGGATTTTAAGGTGCCTTCGAAGTTTTCTGGTACTGCATTTCTCAGCTCTACCCCTAGCTACCCCACTTCTTAAATTTCTTTTACCAGTAGCACTGACAACGTGATTGCTGAACTTCTGCTTGAATTCCTTAGTCCCTAGCTAAGGAATTTGAATCATAGCAGTTAGTGAACCTAAAAGCTTTTTTTAAAAAAAGGAACCATTATTTTTTTTAAAAAAATCTATTATATAATTTACAATGTAATGTTAACTTGATTATTTCATTTGAGGATTGAATATTAAACACTTTTTTGTTAGTTTTTAGACAGGGTAGAAAAACCTTTTTATTTGGAGTTGATAAGAGAGAGTTCTTAGATGGGCTGTCAGCCTCTTTTTTCCCAGAGAATGTATTTCTTGGAAAACTAATCTCTAGAGATGCTCTTTGCACAAATAATGAAATAAGTTTGGAAAATACTGTATCTTTTTCTTAAGAGATGCTCCCAGTACATTAAAAGATTTGAGAAACTCTATAGTAGTTTAAAACAAAAAATAGACAAGCAAAACCACTTTTAAAATCCAGAATTTTCCAAATTGAACACACAACCTTTCTTTGAGGAATTCCTGTCGACATCCTGGGAAACTGGTATTCTATGAATATAGTTTAGGAAATGCTATTCTAGAGTTTCTAGGACTTGACTTTTTAACCTAGGAGACTTTTACTTTTAAGCCCATTTGACTGATTTTCTTTGAAACGACTTGGCTTGATTTATAAAATCTTAGTTGGAAATTGAGTTTGGGGGCATGTCTTTTTATATGCTAATCTAAGATATGGTCCCTTCCTTGCCCTGACTTTTTTTTTTAAGGATTTTCTTTTTTTTTTTTAAAGAGCAGCTTTAGGTTGACCATAAAATTGAGTGAAAAGTATAGAAAGTTCACATATGTTCTCTTCCCTCCACAAAACACATACTCTTCCCCACTATCAGCACCCCCCGCCACCAGAGTAGTACATCATTTGTCACAGTCAACCTACATTAACGCATCATTATCATCCAAAGTTTACATTAGGATTCACTCTTGATGTCGTACATTCTGTGGGTTTTGATGAATGTATAATGACATGTATCCACCATTATAGTATCATACAGAATATTCTCAATGCCCTAAAAGTCCTCTGTGCACTGTCTGTTCATCTCTTCCTCCCCCTAACCCTTAGCAGCCACTGATCTTTTTACCGTCTCCATAGTTTTGCCTTTTACACTGATTGCTTTTGTAGTCTAATCTTGTCGTATGTTATACCTAGTCTTTCTTTCCACACCAGGTTCATTCAGCGTAGCCCTGTCACCTTGCTGAGGAGCCAGGTAGTCATCCCTATCTTACAGTGGGCCATTGCCTCTACTACCTTGGACCACCGAGATGCCAATTGTAGTGTCATGAGGTTCCTACGAGACCTCATCCATACAGGGGTAGCCAATGATGTAAGTGTTAACATTGTTCCTTTTCTACTTCACAGCTTATTATCTTCTATCTCTTCCTTATTCTTTAGGGGAAAACCAGTATCCCATTATTTCCTTATCTGATCAATATTAGTAGACATATACCATAGCTGGATCATTCACTAGCCAAAATGTCAACTTAGATTAAGACACCTGTGCTGACTGCTCTGTGCTGTACAAAACAGTCTAAAACTACCCCTGCTCCCAAACCATTTGGTGTCTGGTTAAAGAGATAAACAAGTATAAAGAATTAAAATGTAACAAGAGACCAGTATTTGATTGTCAGATGAGTGATAAGAGTCATGACTGAGGATGGAAAGCTCTGGACAGAAGTGGGTTGAAATAACTTTCTAGAAATGAGAGACTTAAATGGAGCCATAAGATAGGGGTAGAATTTGGATGAATTAGAGGAGGGTAGCCTAACTGGGGTCTAAACCAAGATCAGAGCAAATCAGGATAGTACTAAGTGTTAGTAGATAATTAGGAGACCTTTTTGGAGGAATAATAAAGTGGTTCACAGGATTTTCAAAGGTTGGTTTGGCTAGATGTAGAGTAGAATTGAAGATAAGGGAGAGCAATGAAGAAGTATATATTCACTTATACATTCTATTCAGGCTAATTATTGAAGAAGTCTGGTAGTAAAAGGTACAAGAATAAAACAACTAGAAGTGAAAGGCAGTTTTTAAAAAGTTACTTTTCTCAAGATATTAGAAATATGTGTATTTAAAGATTATAAAGAAGGAAGAAAATCAAGATTTTTTTGATAGAAAAGATATCAGATATCTTTGATTCTTATTTCAGTTGGTTGTTTTTAAAGGGAAATAGGGACACAAGTTATTTTCAAAGAAAAAAAGATCAGTAAAATTGCGATTTTATTTCTTTTCTGCCTTCTGATCATGAAAAATCTAAACATTAAGGTTAATCTCAGCTGAAAGCTATACCCATTGCCTTGTTACTAAACTCTTACCTTTTCTTCCTGATGACAAAACATTTTGTGAACTTCATGAATCCAGCTATTTTAACACACACATTACACACTCACTCTTCCCTGGCAAAGAGAAGTTACTAGACTAAAGGGGAAAGAGTATTTGATCTTTGGAAAGTTGAGACTAGAACTTCTATGATGCTCCTGCTTTCTTACAGCATGAAGAAGACTTTGAATTACGGAAAGAGCTAATTGGACAGGTGATGAACCAGCTTGGACAGCAACTTGTGAGCCAGCTACTCCACACATGCTGCTTTTGTCTCCCTCCCTATACCCTACCAGATGTGGCTGAAGTGCTTTGGGAGATCATGCAGGTTGATAGGCCGGTAAGATTGTTTTCATAAGGAATCTGTCTCATAGTCCCAAAATCTAACAGGCTTTAGTTCCTTAAGGCTGATCTTAACTTTGAAACAAGCCCTGTTGTATGTCCATGGAATCAAATTTAGGGATATTGCTAAGTTTAATTGGCAGATGAAAGCACTCATAGAAGGCTAGTAATTCATTACTGGGTTTTTGAAAGTATATTTGTGTGTCACTGTCATGGGGTTCATATATTACCAAAAATAAGTACTAAGCATGGAACTCAGCTGTGTGGCTGGCCAATGTGAAATTTGTTCACTTGTGAGAGATGCCTATATATCAGTTACATGAAATTGCAGATTATTCAAGAAGTGTTTAATCATTTCAAACTCCTTGTATAGCACTGTGTTTTTCCTTGATAATAAATATAGCCAGAGCATTTGGAGGCAGGTAAGGGTCAAAGTAGCCCATAATATACTCTTGGATTTATTTTCCCTTTGGATTTATTTGCTCTTCACCTGAGAATGGAAGGGTTTTTTTAGGCTATCCGGTAATGTCCAAGTAATTTCTGTGCTGGGCCATATGATCGTAAATCAGGTTATATGTACTCAGTGAAAGTTGAACAGAGTGGCAAAGTATAATATATCCTGTAAACTATTTTTAATATTAATATAAAAGCAGTTCAGGAAAGTACACATTGGACCTAGTTAAAGTGAGCTATCTTCTAGAACCACGGAATGTATAATAGATAAATAATATATAATGGATAGTACATATAGTTCCCATTGCTGCTTGTTTGATACACATGTTCCATTTCAATCTAATGCAGTAGCATTTTTGTGTTTTCCTAAAGAAAGTACTCTTTGGGCCCAGGGGTCAACAAATTTAATTCCAGAAGTTCTTGACTTGAGAAATAAAATGTCCATGCTGTGCTTAAACTTTGTTGTAATTATGCATGGTTCCCAGGTAACAGAAGACTTACTATTTAAATCTAACTATATAAGAACATTCTTGATTTGTAAACATGTACTTAAGTGCTAACAAAAGAAGAAAATGGGAACAGCAAGTCTGAACAGGAACAGAAACCGGGTGGCCATGTGCTCTTAAGAGTTTACTATATAGATACCCACTCAACTGTCAAGTAATTTAAAGTGATTGTCCTCTATAAACATCAAGTTACAACTGAGTTAGTGTAAAGTGTTTAATTTCAAGAGTTTTTCTGACATCTGTTTAATTTTTTGAGTATTATGTAAGTTTATGACAGGAACAGAACAATAGTTTCATCTAGAAGAGACCTCACTTCCAAGGTATAGAAGGCCTTTATCTGAAGTAATGCCTGCTGCCCCTTTGAAGGGGAGTCCAGGCATGCATTTGGAGACTACATCAACCCAGAGGGTTTTGAAGGCTAAAGATAGTACTTTTGTTGATTCCTTTACTTGCTTCCAGGTCTAGGGGAGCAAAATGCTACAAAGGAAAACCTGTGGGGTTTTGTTAGTGCTTGTAGGGTCCCTGGTGAGTAAGCAGTGCCTCCTTGTAAAACTCTTATCTCCTTCCCTATACAGACTTTTTGTCGATGGTTAGAAAATTCCTTGAAAAGTTTGCCAAAGGAGACAACTGTGGGGGCTGTCACAGTGACACACAAACAACTTACAGACTTCCACAAGCAAGTCACTAGGTAAGTGATGCTGGGAGTTATTAAAAAGAGTGTGAACAGCAGCTAGAGTGTATGGAAAAAATATACCTGTTTTTTATGTGCCCTTGGAAATTCACAATTTAGAGTCTGTCTAGTCTTGAACTGCACAAATTGGCATTGAAAGCCAGTCTGGGGGGGAAAACATCACCATGTTGCATATATGTGCATCACTTACATTGTACATATATACCAACTGGTACAGGATGTCAAAGGGTAAGTGGAGACACTGTTGAAATGTAGTGAGCAGCTCCTCCCTCTTCAGTTGTTCGGTATTTATCTTTCTAAGTCCTTCTTAGTACTCTTCCATATTCAGAGGTCAAGAATACAGGTGCCTGAATAGGCAAAACGATTGTAAAACATTAGAGAGTGATGTAGACTGCAGTGAATTAGAGAATTTTCCCCATGCCTAAAGATACTCAAATTCTAATTTCAAAGAAGTTGTGCAGCCCAAACGAAACATCCCTCCTGGGATACATTAGGCCCATGAGCCATGTACTCACAATCTCTGGATTATAGTTTAGCTGATATGTGAAGTGTGTGTGTGTTTTTTTTTTTTAGTACGAACATATAAAACATTTTTAATATAGTTACATAGTCTTCTAAATTACTGTTTTACAGTCGGAAAGGTGTTACTTGATTTCCTTATGATGCCTTTATTAGTAGACACTTAGATTATTTTCAGTATTTCAGTATTACAGATAATACCAAAAGTAGAGCCTATCTTTTTGAATATTTTCCTTAAAGTGTAATAATGAATCAAAGGTTATAAGATGTTTATGGTCCTTGATAATATTAATGACAGCAACTTAAATTGGATTTTGTAGCTCTATGTTTCCTCGCCCTGATACTCCTTTTTATTTTTTATTTTTTATTTTTTGAGACAGAGTCTCGCTTTGTTGCCTGGACTAGACTGAGTGCCGTGGCGTCAGCCTAGCTCACAGTAAGCTCAAACTCCTGGGCTCAAGCAATCCTTCTGGCTCAGCCTCCTAAGTAGCTGGGACTACAGGCATGCGCCACCATGCCCGGCTAATTTTTTCTCTATATATATTTTTAGTTGTCCAGATCATTTCTTTCTATTTTTTAGTAGAGACGGAGTCTCGCTCTTGCTCAGGCTGATCTCGAGGAACTGCTGACCTTGAGAGATCCACCCACCTCAGCCTCCCAGAGTGTTAGGATTACAGGCGTGAGCCACCGCACCCGGCCTGATACTCCTTTTTGAAATATCTAGAGTCTTTAGAGTTTTCACTAAATTTGAGGCAATGGCTTACATTCGTACAGTTGTGGTAAGATATATAGGTCAAAGAATGAATGTTACAGTGAAATTAGTAATAGTGAAAAAACTGACAATATTCCAATTGTCCATCGATGAGAATAGTTAACTAATTAATAGTATGTCTATACTAGTAAATAGTCACCAAAAAAGAATGAAGAAGAAATACATGTGATAATGCAGAAAAATATACAAGATATATCATAAAGGGGAAAAATAATAGTATTACATAACCTGACTTGAGCTTTTTTATTTTTCTTTTTAATTTATTTTTAGGGACATAGTCTTGCTTTGTTGCCCAGACTGAAGTGCAGTAATGCAATCATAGCTCACTACAACCTGGACCTCCTTGGCTTAAGCCATTTTCTTGCCTTGGAGTAGCTAGGACTATACGCAAATGCTACCTCACCCAGCTAATTTTTATTTTTTTTTTGTAGAGAAGGTATCTTACTTTTGCCCAGGCTGGTCTCAAACTCCTGGCCTCAAGTGATCTTCCCACCTTGGCCTCCCAAAGTGCTGGGATTACAGGTGTGAGCCACTGCACCTGACCACTTGAGCTTTTAAAACAATTTTTTAATTTTTTAATTATAAAATACAAACAATATAAAATTTACCTTCTTAGCCATTTTTAAATATACAGTTTAGTAGTGTTAAATATATTGTGCAACCAATCTCAAGAACCTTTTCATCTTGCAAGACCGAAACTATACCCATTAAGTAACAATTCCCCAATCTCCCCTCCCCACAGTCCCGGGCAACCACCATCCTAACTTTGTGTTTTTTTGCATTTGACTACTCTAGGTACTTCATATAAGTGAAGTGATATAATATTTTTATCTTTTCATGACTGGCTTATTTCACTTAGCATAATGTCCTTAGAGTTCATCCATATTGTAGTATGTGCCAGGATTTTCTTCCTTTTTAAGGCTAAATAATATTCCATTGTATGTATATACCATATTTTATTTATTCATTCATGGTCATTTGTGTTGCTTCCACCATTTGGCTATTATGAGTAATGCTGCTGTAAACACAGATATACAAGTATCTTTTTGAAACTCTGCTTTCAATTCTTTTAGGTACCTAGAAGTGAAGTTAGTGGATCATATGCTGATTGTATTTTTAAGTTTTTAAGAAACCACCATACTGTTTTCCCTAGCAGCTTCACCATTTTATATTCCCACCAGCAATGTGCATAGCTTCTAGTTTCTCTACATCCTCACCAACATTTATAATTTTTTGGTTTTTTGATAGCTGCCACCTTAGCACATCTCCCCTTGTGTGAGACAATATTTCATTGTGGTTTTGGTTGCATTTCCCTAATGATTAGTGATTTTGAGCATCTTTTGATTTACTTATTGGCCATTTGTATATCTTCTTTGGAGAAATGTCTATTCAAGTCCTTTGCTTATTTTTAATCAGGTGTCTTTTGTTTTTGAATTATAGAAGTTCCTTATTTATTTGGGATATTAACTCCTTATCAGATATATGATTTGTAAACATTTTGTCCCTCTCGATAGGTTGCCTTTTCATTGTGTTGATTGTGTACTTTAATGCACAGAAGTTTTTAATTTTGAGGTAGCCTAGTTTATCTGTTTTTACTTATGTTGCCCGCGCTTTGTTGTCATATTCAGAAAATCATTGCCAAATTTAATGTCAGGAAGTTTTTCCCCCTAGATTTTCTTCTAAGAGTTTTATATTAATCGTTTTAGGTGTTACGTTAGATCTTGGATCTGTTTTGAGTTAATTTTTGTATATGGTTTTAGGTAAAGGTCCAGCTTCCTTCTTTTGCATGTGGATATCCAGTTTCCCCAGCACCGTTTGTTAGAGACTGTCCTTTCCTCATTGGTTTGACACTTTTGTCAAAAATCATTTGACCATATACATGAGGGTTTGTTTCTGAGCTCTCTGTTCTGTTACATTCGTCCGTATATTGATCTTTGTGCCAGTACCACATTATTTTGATTATTGTGGCTTTGTAATAAATTTTGGAATCAGGAATTCAGTCTTTTGAGCATCCACTTTTCTTCTTTCTCAAGATAGTTTTGGCCATTTTGGGTCCCTTGGATTCCATATGAATTTTAGGCCAGGCACAGTTGGCTCATGTCTGTAATCCTAGCACTCTGGGTTACCGAAGCAGGAGGTTCGCTTGAGCTCAGGAGTTTGAGACCAGCCTGAGCAAGAGTGAGAACCCGTCTCTACTAAAAATAGAAAAATTAGCCAGGCATCATGGTGTGCGCTGTAGTAGCAGCTACTTGGGAGGCTGAGGCAGGAGGATCACTTGAGTCCAGGAGTTTGAGGTTGCTGCGAGCTAGGCTGATGCCACAGCGCTCTAGCCTGGGTGACAGAGCAAGACTCAGTCAAAAAAAAAAAAAAAAAAGATTCCATATGAATTTTAGGATAGATTTTTCTGTTTCTTCAAGAAAGGTCGCTAGGATTTTGGTAGGGATCATATTGAATCTGTAGATTGCTTTGGGTAGTATTGAAATCTTAACAGTATTAAGTCTTCCAATCCGTGAACATAGAATATCTTACCATTTATTGGTGTCTTTAATTTCTTTTAGTAACGTTTTGTAGTTTTCAGTATTATATGTCTCTTGGCCTTGATTAAATTTTTTCTTATTTTTTAATGCTATTGTAAATAAAACAACTGGTACTTTTAAAAGCTATTTTATTATAATTTTATATATATGTAAGCTACTGTATGCATAGTAAATTTCTGGAAAGGAATAGAAGTTGGACCAGGAGAGAAGGGACACTTTTACTTTCATTTCCTAACTTTCTGTACCATTTGCATTTACTTCATGAGCATATGTTATATTTTTACAAGTAAAATCAGACCTAGTTTTGAGAAGGGAGAGAAAATAAATTCTGTGCAATGGTGCAGGAGCTAATTGTCTTTTCTCAGGATTGATTTAATGTCACTTTCCAAAATGGTTTACTTTCTTGCCTCCTGGAATATCTCCCGCAATTTTATTAATGTTAAAATCCCAAACCGTGGAGTACTATCATTTTGTAGCTTACTAAGTGGCTCAACTTCATGCCCCAGAAGTCACTCATTTTTAACCATAGATCAAGTGACATGCATGACCGAAAAATAGCATGTGACCACCTTTGTGACACATTTTGCCAGATATGGGGATTTCCCCTCTACTGGGTCGGCATATATGACTGGGATGACTTTACAAAATTGCTTTCTTTTTATTATGAACCTTCCCAGTAGAAGTGGTATTCTACCTACTAGCTGCCTCAGGGGAAAGAAGAGTAATAGTTGCTTCTCTCTGCTTCTGTTTTGCTTTATTCCATCAGTATAAGGGCAGGATCAGATGGGGCTGTAATTTCCTTAGGGCAAATAGCATTTGCCCTCAAAAGAGACTGTGTTTAGAATGGGCGCAGTGGCTCACACCTATAATCCTAGTACTTTGAGAGGCTGAGGTGGAGGATTGCTTAAGGTCAGGAGTTCAAGACCAGCCTGGGCAACAGCAAGACCCTGTCTCTACAAAAAAATATAAAAATTAGCCGGGTGTGGTGGTATGTGACTGTAGGCCCAGCTACTTAGGAGACTGAGGCAAGAGGATTTCTTGGGTCCAGGAGTTTGAGGTTGCAGTAAGGTATGATGACACCACTGTGATCTAGCCTGGGCAACAGAGTGAGACCCTGGCACAAACAAACAAAACGTTGAGTTTAAAGTATGTTGGTTTGAATCTTGCCACATACCCTATTACTTTGAACTTCAGTTTATTCATCTGTAAAATAAGGTTAGTACTACCAACCTTACAGGGTTATTATGAGATACCAAATGGAAATCTAAAGAAGATCTTTCATATAGTAGGTGATCAGTGAATGTTAACTCCTTTCCCCTTGGAAAAGAAACTGCTAGAATGTCATTATGTACTTGAAAAACTAGCTGGGGCATGTCTCCTGCCTGCTCTATGGCAGCCACCCACACATTGTAGAATAAGTCTCCACTGAGCCTACGTTCTCTGGACAGGACTAATATATGACAGATAGTATAACAGAGTAAGTCTGAAGTGAAGTCATAGACATCATTTCCTGATTTAAGGAAAATCTTGAGGCAAGGAAAAGGCACCTAAGTAATGTCATGAGCAAAAATATTTGTGATTTTTGCCCTGTGATATGGGAAAATAAGGCACACTACCAACCTGACCTACTTGATCTTTCATTGCTAAACAAGTTTTGCTGCTCCTCCTATAAGCAGGCTGTGACATAATGGTGAGAAATGAACAGAAGTAAGAGATAATGTTGAGGTGCTAGAGAAAGGGTTTGAGATTGCTCACCTTCTCTTGGTAATTCTCTTTCTCTAGTATGCCTACTGCCCTTGAACCTTCTGTCCCTTGCATGACTCAGTCTCCCTTATAGTTTTAAGGTCCTATAACTCCTGTCTCAACGTGCTGCTTTGTTTGCCATTCTAGCAAGGAGGGTGAACTGGTTCAGTTTCATTTTGGCAAGTCCAAGCCTGCTTTTCAGGTAGTGGTAATTAGTTCCCTAGCTTTTTTAGTTGGTCAGCTTGAAGAAAGCTGGGACATTTCATTCTAAAATACCGTTCTTGCTTTCCAAACACCAAACAAGCCCATTGTTAACTAAGACAAATTGGGACTACAAGAAACCTTGCCATCATTTCTCATGTCTCTATTGTGGTGTTTAAACATTTTTATTTTTTTTCTTGGTGTTTATTCTGTGACTACTTATCACTTGAATGAGGCTCTTCAAAGCCAAAAGATGTTGAACATGGGAAGCACTGACAATGGAATAAGAGGCCATGTGGGGTTGTCTTCCTGGTCAAGTCGTCAGTTAGAGTTTGATTATACCTACCAGGATGTCAGATCAAAAGGGTGGCATTTCTTAGCATTCCCCTAGGATAATGGGATAAATTAATAAATAAAATGAAAAACTAGGAAATAATGTCAGAAGGAGTGAGGCAGAAAACAGAAAATATAGTCATGGATCACTTTACAACAGGGATATGTTCTGAGAAATGCGTTGTTAGGTGGTTTTGTCATTGTGTGAACATCATAGAGTATACTTACACAAACCTAGACAGGCTAGCCTGCTGCACACCTAGGCTATATGGTATGACCCACTGCTCCTAGACTACAAACCTGTATAGCAGGTTACTATACTAAATACTGTAGGCAATTGTAACACAGTGGTAAGTTTGTGCATCTAAACATAGAAAAGGTATAGTAAAACTATGATATAAAAGATAAAAAATGGTACACCGATAGAGGGCACTTACCATGAATGGAGCTTGAAGGACTGAAAGTTGCTTTGGGTGAGTCAGTGAGTGGTGAGTGAATGTGAAGGCCTGGGACATTCCTGTATACCACTGTGCACTTTATAAACACTGTACACTTAGGCTACACTAAATTTATAAAAAAAAAATTTCTTTCAATTTTGAATTCTTCTACATTAACACCTAGTTTAAAACATAAATAAATTGTGCAGCTTATAAAAAAATTTCTATCTTTATATTCTTACTCTGTAAGTTTTTTTCTATTCTTACAATTTTCTTTTTTGTTTTGTTTGTTTTTAAACTTTTTTGTTCAAAGGTAAGACACAAACACATACATTAGCCTAGGCCTACACAGGGTCAGGATCATCAATCTCAGTGTCTCCCACCTCCATATCTTGTCCCACTGGAAGGTCTTCAGGGGCAATAACATGCATGGAGCTGTCATCTCCTGTGATAACAAGGACTTCTGGAATACCTCCTGAAGGATCTGTCTGAGGCTGTTTTACATTAACTTATTTTTTTAATGAGTAGAAGGAGTACACACTAATGATAAAAAGTAAAATATAATAATTACACAAACCAGTAAGTAATGTGTCGTTTATTATTATGCAGCTGGCAGCCCAGTAGGTTTGTTTACACCAGCATCACCACAAACACATGAATAATACATTACACTATGGTGTTACAATGGTTACATCACTAGGCCGTAGGAATTTTTCAGTTTCATTAATCTTACAGGACCACTAGCATATATGCAGTCCATTGTTGACCAAAATGTCATTATGCAGAATGTGACTTCTAGCATCCAGGAGCTTTTTGATCCATTTCTTCGGTCTTAACCACAAAGGACACTTAAGTTAAAGATTTGTCTGACACTCTTGACACCAGAGCAGTTACTGATAGGGTAGGTAGCAGAAGCTGAGCTGATTCTAGACACCGTGGCTCAGCCCTCATTTTACCCTGTTTTGCTACCCTATTTTGTACTTGCATTTTGGTTTCAATACATTTTCTTCTTTGCTATAAAAGAGGATAAGGATGGAGTTACCATTTCTTTTCAAGATGAAAGGTCTCTGGTTGAAGAAAGGTGAAAATCTACAACTTGTACAACATTAGGATAGCAAAAGAATCTTGAGCCTCTAGCACTTTTCTGAGTAAACTCCGATAAACCAGAAAATTTTTCTCGTTTTCATTACATTTTTAGAATGGAAAAAGACTAGAAAACAGTTTTAGAATGTTCTGTTTGATGAAGTCCTGGGGTCTAAATCAAAGTTCTTAATGATGTTTCAGACCTTATAATGAATAGGTGGGGAAATTGGAATGTAGGCATTTAAGGGGGATAGCTCAGATCTGTTTCTGATGGATCACTTGTAGCAGTTCCTTCCCCTGGTATTTAACCATTACAAGGTGGAAAGCAAGTTTTCTTCTATATTGATCCTAGGCTTTAGGCCCTGGTCCCTGAGTTTTCTGACCCAGCGAGAGGGCTACAAGGTTGATGAGCACATTAAGAAGTACTTCCTTTTTCACTGCTTTACCTTAGCCTCGTGTTCACTTAGCAAATCTGTTATGAAGACAGATACAAGAGAATGAAGTTGGCATCAACTGGTTTCTTGGTGACAGTTTTGAACAAAGAGGGGGCCTTTTGAAAAAACGGGTTCAGGTGAATATTGGGCTATTCATACTACCTAGTTATCTCAGCATTTGAAGACAAGGTCTTGCTTCCTCCTCCTCCCTTTCTACGTGCCTTATCCCTTCCTCCTCTCTCAGGAGGCAGCCCTGTTCAACTAGAAAATCAATGACTAATAGACTTAGTTGCTGGACTGGGCCTTGTAAACAAAATTTGCCTTTGGAATAGAATGAGGAAACCAGAGTTCCTAAGTTAGCTCAGCTCGTAAAGTTAAAATTATCAGAGCCTTAGGTTGCTTTTTTCCTTAAGGATTCTGACTTCTTTGTATTTATGTCAGGGGCTTCAACCAAGCATTGTTGTAGCAGCCTGCGTTTATTGAATACTGTTTTGTATACTCTGTTATCACAGACATTTTCCACATGGACAAATTTAATCCTCACAACAACATTACGAGGTAAATAATAGATGAGGAGACTGAGGCAAAGGTTGGTAACTTGCCCAGGGACACAGTGGAGCCAAGATTCAAACCCCGGCAGTTTGTCCAGAGTCCACTCTTAAAGGACCACTAAGATTATAATTGTTCTCAGATGTAATGGTTAATTTTTACCCTGAGTTACAGAAAGATCTGAAGCAAGATCAAGAGATGATAGAGAAAGCTCCTAGCGGAGTTGGGACAGTACAGCAGTGTTGCAGTTGTTTTTTAGCATATTGTATCTTTCTCCTCAGTCAAGGAACAACCTACCTTTTCTTTTCTAGTGCTGAGGAATGTAAGCAAGTTTGCTGGGCCTTGCGAGACTTCACCAGATTGTTTCGATAGCTCACACTCCTGCACTGTGCCTGTCACCCAGGTGAGTGGTGTGTAGTTCCTAGCTTTTTCCTCCAGCTATCAGAGATGCTTGGGGATGGGGATAGGTTCTAGTGCCCATGATGGGACTAGGTCTGTAGCTAGAGTCAATGGAAGAACTAAAAATCTAACTGCCCAACCGCTAGGTTTCACAGGGCCCTGATATATTGGGGGCCAGTGCAGCCAGGTAATTATTATTATCTTTTGTATGCCCATTTTCACCTCCATAAGAAAGTAACTATTGCAGAATGCACCAAAAAAATTCCTTCCCTCTTCCGCTTAGAGGAGACACTTCTAGGATGGTAAGCGTACATGGTAACAAATGTTTTTAACCTGACTACTTCACTGAAAACAATGCTGACCTAAATTTGACTGTGATGCATGGCACCAATCTCCTAAAACTAACCTTCCAGATATAATGAGCAAAGAGCTTATTATCACTTTTATGGTTTGAATGCTGAAATGCCAGGTTTTACCAGTGCAGGAGGTACAGGTTTAATATCCCTTATCTGAAATGCTTGGGACCAGAAGTGTTTTGGATTTCAGATTTTGGAATATTCGCAGAATGCATATCAGCTGAGCATCCCTAGTCTGAAAATCCAAAATCCTCCGATGAACATTTCCTTTGGGTGTCATGTCAGCACTCAAAAGTTTTGGATTTTGGATATTTGGATTAGGGGTGCTCAACCTGTATAGGAAAGAAGTAGCATTTTTGGCTGGCTCCGGACCATCAGCTTTCTCCATGTGCTTCCTATCGCCTGATTCTGAAGCAAAACGAGAAGCTTAGCTGAGGAAAGAAAGAGCTGAGTAGTGGAATTTGGGTGCCAATTTCCAAGTGCTTTTATATGTATTAACTAAGATACCCTCATATAGTTCTCTGGGTTAGTTACTATTATTTCCATTTTACAAATGAGGAAATTGAGATTCAAAGATATTTAACAAGTTGCCTGATGTCACAATAATTGGAGCCAGAATTGAAGTGCAGACATCTGGTACCAGAGTCCTCACTTTAACCACTCTACTTAGTACCTTTATTATGTAGTACTCTTTCAATAAGAGTCTTTATTGGTGATATCAGTGGTTTTTAAACTTTTGTTGGTAGGTAAAGCCTTCTTTCAAATTAAAATCTTACATGAAGCCCCAGTATTTAACAGAGTGGTGCGGAACTTTTCTGGTTGGTTTGGAATGAGAGGCTTGGACCTGCTGGCTCACTCTTTCCCCACATGTCATCTGTCCCTTGTCTCTACAGTACACTCAGTGTTGGAAACACACTGCAGATGATATCTCATTAAAGTAGTAGCTCCCTTGAACCCACAAGTTAGGAAATCTAACTTTTTTTTTTTTTAACTAAATTCTTACAGCTGAGTCCAGAATGAGGTGCCTGAGGAAGTATAGAAACCTCTGCCTTGAGGTTGATTTTATAAAGTGCTTACTACCTTCTGGAGCACAGTTATTGACTATCTTATCTCTTTTGTCAGGAATGTCTTTTTTAATTCGAAGACAGGAAGGAAACAAAAACCAGACTGTGTCCCACAATCAGAAACCTCCGTTGTGGCAGAGGGGCCTTCTCCACCACCAGGGTGTCCCGCCAGACAGGGAGACTCCAGCCTTCCGAGGCCATCCTGAGGAGTTCCTGTTTTGGGGTGTGAGGGAAAATCAGTGCGGTTTTAAAACGATGGCTGTGGCCTGTCCAGCGTGGTGGGAGGGGAGCTGGTTTCCTGGTGAACTTGTTTCTAAAAGGAAAAGTAATTTTAAGAAAATAAAAAAGGACAAAAAAAAGGAAAACTGAACTGAAAGCAGAACTGAAACATTCGCCTGGGAGCCTATGACACATGCACCGCACACATGCACGTACATACACTAACACGCGTGTGTGCACATGAAAAACAAAAGTGCAAACTTTCTGTGAAACTAAAAACATTTACTTAGGGAAAATGTGGGGATTCAAATGAATTAAATAGCTGCAATTGGAAGAAAAGGGTCAAGATCATCTGTTAGGATTTCTGTTGTTTTGTCCTCTTTTCTCCCCCTTATTTCCCTCCCCCACTCTTTTTAATGAATGAGTAGAAACTTCTCCCACCCTCTCCAACTGTTACTCCCCACGGTTAGAGTTACTCAGACGAGGAGTAAGCAAGGAGCCTATTCTGCTTTCTAGCATGGTCACGTCGGTGATACTCAGGGCCCTCGAGTGTCAAATCCGTGTTTATCTGACCCTGACTCTGTTCAGTCTCTGAATCCACTTCCAATCCACATTGGGTTGTCGTCGGCTTTGGAGAGAAGAGCCAAAATTGGGGTGGGTGGGGTAGGATATAAATGTATAATTTGTTTTAGTTTTTGAAATGTTTTTTTCCTTAGTGAATTATTCACCCATAGACATTGGGGGAGGGGTGTGGGAATATGGAGGCAAAAATGTTTACAGGGCTAACTGTATTTTACTAAAAAGCGTGGCAACTATTTGACTTCATGAGGGGTGAGGCTGAAGAGGGAAGCCCAAAACAGATCTTGATGTTTCAAAGGAGTGTAGCCCTGCGCAGCCATTAGATTTGAGGGCACTGTTCTGTCTGGTGTTGTAGCCATCTCAAGAACAAATCAACAGCAACAACAAAAAAAAGACAATAAATTTTTAAAAATTTAATCAGTGTTTCTTTGTTTTTTCTTTCATTCACTGCCTTGTAGCTCTGAAATAGTACAGTAGAGTAGCTAAGTGTGAGCAGCCTTAATTGTTACCTGATAGACATCTGGGTACAGAATTTAAAAGGCAGCCACCTGCCCTAATGCTACAGACCCTTCATACTTCAGGGAACTGGGTCGGTCTGCTTCTTTATTCTTCCAGTTCACCCTAAAACTCAGCATGCTATAACTGACCCTTTTCTGTAGCCTTAGTGGAAAAGAGTGGGTCATTCCTCCATATTAAACAGAAGTGCGGTATGATTTTTTCCACCATGGCCACCCAAGTAGACTGCTCTGTAACCTACAGAGTTACTGGTCTTTTTTTTTTTTTTTTTAAAGCTTTCAGCCTGAGAACATATCAAGACCCCGTCTCTACAGAAAATAGAAAAATTAGCCAGACGTGGTAGTGTTCGCCTGTAGTCCCAGCTACTTGGGAGGCTGAGGCAGGAGGAATCTTTTGAGCCCAGGAGTTGGACGCTGCAACAGCTATGACGACGCCACTGCACTCCAGCCTGGGCAAGAGATTGAGACCCTCTCCCCAAAATAAAAATAAATAAATGCTTTATTGAAGTGTAATTGACATACAGTAAACTGCACACATTTAAGGTATACAATTTGATAAGCTTTGATGTACACTGCACCGTGAAACCATTACCACAATCAAGATAGTGAACGTACTCTTCATTACCAAAAGTTTCCTTGAGCCCCCAAGTAGCCCCTCCCCACCACCACTCCCCATCCCATCCCATCCATCCCCAGGTCACCACTGGCCTGCTCTCTGTCACTGTAGATTAGTTTGCATTTTCTTAACTTTTATATAAATGGGATCATACAGTATGTCATGGCAATTGGGCTTTGAGCTTGTAACCTTGACTGCAGTGCTGCTTTCTAATGTAATACATCTGGCAGTGTTGTTGAAAAAACATTTATCTGCCTTTTCTTTGCCAAGTCACTTTAACATTTTTACTACTGAACTTGAATCCTCAAGCTATAGAACAATATTTGGAGTTGGTGAAAAACAAGCTTTCCAGCATATCAGTAGGATTCAGAGTTTTACTTTCTAAAGAGTCATTATTAGAAGGAGAAGAAAGAACTTGAGTGTTTAGAGTGAGATTACCAGATTCCAGGGGTCAGTACATTACCCCACCATCCCTCGCATGTTCTGGCTAAACAATAAAACCTTTAAGTCTTGTCCAGTTATAGGTTCTTGCAATAACCAGTTTACTTTGCTCTATTTAAGAAATTTGGGGCCGGGCGCGGTGGCTCACTCCTGTAATCCTAGCACCCTGGGAGGCCAAGGTGGGAGGATCATTTGAGCTCAGGGGTTCGAGACCAGCCTGAGCAAGAGCGAGACCTCGTCTCTACTAAAAATAGAAAGAAATTGGCTGGACAACTAAAAATATATAGAAAAACTTAGCCGGGCATGGTGGCGCATTCCTGTAGTCCCAGCTACTCAGGAGGCTGAGGCAGGAGGATCGCTTGAACCCAGGAGTTTGAGGTTGCTGTGAGCTAGGCTGACACCACAGCACTCTCGCCCGGGCAACAGAGCGAGACTCTGCCTCAAAAAAAAAAGAAAAAAGAAATTTGGCTTTTTTCACAGGAAGTTGTGTCTAGAACCAAAAAAATGTATAGAGGGCTTACTAAAACCCTCCTTAGCCACTGAAAAATAGCCTGTGGAATGCATTATCATAGTTAATGCCAAAAACATAGTTTTTAGCTATAGTTTTGAAAACTGAATCCCATTTCATTGATGGTGTCAAAGCCTCATTGCTTACTGTAAAACCTATGGATTATTTGAAATGGCTACTCTGAATCAGTCTTATTATCTTTTGGCATAGCAAGGATACCCACCCAAATTTTAATTTAAAAAGGAACTGTTTGGGATCAGGTCCCCTAATGTAGATACTGTGTTCCTGCATGGCATTGTGTAGAAGAAGTAGAATGAGTGTCTTTTTTGGATGTGCACAAGAAAATTAACTGCACCTGAATTTATCTAAGTAATTTCCCCACAGAATTGTCTGTTCCCTGATTGGATTAGCCAAGCGATGTAGGTCATGCTTATGTGAAACACAAATCACCTATTGGGGCTGTTCCCAGCAAGGCTGTACTAGAAAAACAATAACTTGTAATTTGTATGTATCTGTTTGAAGGGAATTATTACAAAGATCAATAACTGAGAATGAGGGTGAGGCGCAGTGGCTCACACCTGTAATCCCACCACTCTGGGAGGCCGAGGCAGGAGGATCACTTGAGGGTCAAGAGTTTGAGACCAGCCTGAGCAAGAGCGAGACCCCATCTCTAATAAAAATAGAAAAAATTAGCCAGGCGTGGTGGCATGTTCCTGTAGCCCAGCTACTCAGGAGGCTGAAGCAAGAGGATCGCTTGAGCCCAGGAGTTTGAGGTTGCTGTGAGTTAGGCTGACGCCATGGCACTCTAGTCTGGGCAACAGAGTGAGACTCTGTCTCCAAAAAAAATCGCGAATGTAGTATACATAAGGCATAAAGAAACTTGTGCTTTTGAATGGTATCAGCGCCTCATGAATTTAATGTAAATGTTCACATTGTGTGGCCCTGGTGTAAGTGAATCATTTTACAATATGAAAGCCAAAACATAGAGACCCTCAAAATCCAAGATTATGCAACAAAGTATGCCCGATTTTTTGGGATAGATAACAGCAAATGAGAAAGTTGCTTTCCAAGAATGCTTCTTCAGCAAAAGTGGGAAAAGCCATCAATATCCTCTCCTACTCTACAAAGACTAAAAAGGGGTAAGTCAAAGAAAAGCTAAATAAAAGGAAGGAGTCAAAAGAGAATATTTAGTTGGATGCAAGGATAAACTTAGTGGGAAGGAGTTTGAAAGAAGGGATAGAGAGAAACGGTACTGGGTCCTGAAGGGATGTGATCATCCTCAGGGCCATGAGCATCAGGCTTCAGCACAGGTCACTAGAGCAGTCAAAGGCCACTACCAAGTGGAGCGTAGCATGGCTAGGGAGCAGTGAATTGCAGCATGCGCTGTCCTGCCTTTACCTCTGGAATTTGTTTTGTCTTGTTATTTCTTTTGGATAGTGTTCATACACAACTGGCTGCTACAATGGTAGAGATCTAAAGGAAGTGGCAGCCAGGTTTTTTGTTGTTTTTGTTTTATTTTTAAGAAACCAATAAGTAGAAACCCAAGAAATATTTTTGGCAGCTACTGAACCACTGCCAGTACTGGGGAAGTTAGTTCAGTAATGGTGGCGTAGTGCACATGGGCCTTCCAAGCTTACAGAATTCACCTACTCTGAGTCTTCCTGCTTTGCCATTCATCAAAGCTTGCAAAGTCGTGCCTTCAGGGACAAGGGTTTGAGTGATGACAGGAGTGAAGTGGCTGGGAGAGGACCGTATTGAACTGGGAGAACATTCCCCGTCTAAAGTCCCAGCTCATTATTGCCATTGGGGAATATGTGACAATGTTCTCCTTTTTGCCAATTTTTTGAGAGAAGCTAGAAATCAGATAGGTGACATCTAATCTTAAAGTGTTAACAAATTTCGGTGTCAAGAGGAAATAGAACTGCACAGGCCTGTAGGGAGAAGAGGTGCTAACCTTTGTAAATGATTGAAAACTAAAGACACAAGAACTGTACTTAAGCACTGTACTCTAGCTGGTAAAGTTTTTTAAGGGGGTACAGGTTAATAATTCTGAAACTGTATGTGTGTACAGTATAGAAAAGTGGCGTGGCGGGAGTAACTTTATAGTGGAGGAACCTATCCAACACAACCTGAGCCAAGTGATCAAGGTCAACATCAACAGTGATAAATCACGTTCACAGTATGTACCCTTGATGTGATGTGCTGGAAATGACACTTTACTTCTGTGGTCTTCCATATAAAAACCATGAGAAACACATCAGATAAATCCAGACTGACATTCTAAAAAACACCTGACCAGTTCTCCTCAAAACCATCAAGATCATCAAAAACACGAAAAGTCTGAGAAACTGTCACAGACCAGAGGAGGCTGAGACGTGATGAGTGAATGTAATGTGTTATCTTGGAGGGAATCCTGGAACAGAAAAAGGATATTAGACAAAAACTAATGAAATCCAAATAAAGTATGGAGTCTAGTTAATAATTATGTATCCATATGGTTTCATCAGTTGTCAACAAATGTGCTATAATGCGTGTAAGATGTTAACAATTGGGGAAATTGCATGTGGGGTATACAGGAACTCTACTGGCCACTTTTCTGTAAATCTAAAACTATTCTAAAATTGTTTCTTTTTAAAAAAATATCTGCACAGGCCACTTAACCATATGAAAAGCTGTTCAGCCTTGCTCATAATGAGAAATGGCACTGAGATACTATTTCTCACAAGTCACCAAAAATCGAAGCAGTGACAATATGCTCTCTTGGCGAGGCCGTGCGGCCAGACACTGTCATACGTTTATGTGGGTTGTCTTAGTCCGTTTAGTGTTGCTGTAAACTGTTACGTGAGGCCGGGTAATTTGTAAAGAAAAGAGGTTTATTTGGCTCACGGTTCTGATGGCTGGAAAGTTCAAGATTGGGCATCTGCATCTGGTGAGGGTGTCGGCCGTCCACTCAGAAGGCAGGAGGGGAGCTGGAAGGGGCTAAGATCATATAGAGCAGAAAGGAGAGGAGGGAGGTGTCAGGCTCTTTTTAACAACCAGCTCTCTAGGAAACTAATGGAGTGAGAATTCTCTGTTGAGGGAGGGCACTAATTTATTCATGACAGATCTGTCCCTATGACAAAAACACCTCCTGTTAGGCCCTACCTCCAACATTCGGGATCAAATTTCAACATGAGGTTTAGAGGGATCAAACGTCGAAACCATAGCAGGAGTTTTACCAATATCTAGCAGAATTACATACTTATTTATGCCTTGGCCCAAAAGTCCCATTTGTAGGGATCTATCCCAAAGATACACTGGCAAAAATATGAAAAGACAAAAAGTAGGCACAAGTCCCAGGAATTCAAAGTTACAGAGAACAATATGATCAGGCCACTGCACTCCAGCCTGGGAGACAGAGAAAGACCCTGTCTCTAAATAAAAAGGGTGCACAAGCCTGTTTATTCACTGCCTCATTTATAATAACTAAGGATAGAAACAACTCAAATACCCATTAATAGGTAGTCAAAACAAAAACCTGAATCCAGTCAGGCCTCTAGAATCTAGATCTAAGTAACAATTTATTGGAAATACAAGAGACAAAATATGTTAACACAATATGCGATTGGAAAAAATGCCATTTTTTTCAGTTAAATTGAAAGGGAATAAAATTTCCAATTAAATTTTTAAACACTGAATATTTGATAAAAATTAATTTCTTCACATTGACTTCGTGGTTTTAATTTTTAGATTGTCCTTGTCTTTCAGAGATACATGCTGTATATTTACACATGAAATGTTCTGCCCAGGATTTGCTGCAACATAATCTCAGGTAGGGGTAGAGACGGAGTATTGATGAGAAAGATTGACTGCAGACTGATAATCACTGAGGTTGCCACATATTTCATAGCATTCTCCCTATTTTCAAAAATGTTTAAAATCATCCATAATGAAAAGATAACAACAAATTGTTCAGGCCAGAAAATTACAACTATGAGTCAGATTCAAAAAGTGGGCTACCAGCCGGACGCGGTGGCTCACGCCTGTAATCCTAGCTCACTGGGAGGCCGAGGCGGGCGGATTGCTTGAGCTCAGGAGTTCGAAACCAGCCTAAGCAAGAGCGAGACCCCGTCTCTACTAAAATTAGATAGAAATTAATTGGACAACTAAAAATATATAGAAAAAATTAGCCGGGCATGGTGACGCATGCCTGTAGTCCCAGCTACTCGGGAGGCTGAGGCAGGAGGATCGCTTGAGCCCAGGAGTTTAAGGTTGCTGTGAGCTAGGCTGACGCCACAGCACTCTAGCCCCGGCAACACAGTGAGACTCTTGTCTCAAAAAGAAAAAACAAGTGAGCTACCATTTGCATGCATTGTCCTAGAATTTTTAATAGCACATGAATACATGAGCATAACAGATTATAGTGGTCCCAAATGCAGCTGCAACACTAGCCCTTCCTTTTACACCATTTCTTATGGGAAAATTGGTTTTGACAGGTTTCTAGACTGCACACATTTAACATTCCACACCTGTGCTTCAGCTAGCTTCCTCCTGGAAAGCAAAGCCGGCCAGGTGAGGTTTAGGAAGGCGACTGATTCATCAGCCTGGAATGTAGGCCCTCACTGTGCCAGGGCCTGAGCTGGGGGCGGGTACTCGGGGAGAGGGCCACCTGGCATCCGAAATAGGGTCTCGTACTGGAAACAGCAACTGGTACTGGAAAAAGTAAAGAAACAGCTGAGTCTGTTTTTAACATTTATTAATCCAAAAATACATAAAATTCCTTCTACCCCATGTTCTTGGACTCTCAAGATGTGGGGTAGCTGCCGGCCTTAATTAAGTATCTGATATGATACCTTCATGCTCATATCTTTCTCAGGAGGGAGGAAGATGAAGAAGTGAGGCTCAAACCAGGGAACCCCAAAGTCAGGCCCATGCCCTGCAGAGGCCCTGCTGGGGGGACCCTGCCCACAACGCTCCTTGGCTCTTGCTGCCAAATGAAATGGGGCAGCCACAAGAGTTGGCCACCCTGGGGCAATTCCTCTTGTACAACTAGGTTCCAGGGTTGCCTGCTCACAGGGACTGCAGGCTGAGTTTCTCCAGAGCCTGGCAGACCAGACCAGAGTGAGCACAGGAGAGGCAGGCCCAGGAAGGAGAACATGGGTCCCAGGCCTCTCTTTCCTCTCCTTCTCTGCCCAAGTCCACTTCCAGGAAACCCGGGGGTAGGACGCCACAGCCACCAGGTGCCCACCGGGGCTGTCGCACCTCCTTATCAGTCTGCACAGCCACCGAGGAAACCCGGGCCAGTCACCATCTGCAGCTTGTTATTGCATGCCAACTGGGTGCATGGGCCAGGGCCCCTGGCCAGCACCAAGGCCTGCCACAGGAGCGGCCTGGGCCACAGGCTGCAACCGCTGCTGGGACTGCCAGATGTGATGGAGCTCCTTGAACTGCTCCACCATGTGGTCTTTGAGGTCTGGGTTTGAGATCTGTAGCCGGATACTATCAGCCGACCAAGAGAGCTCTCCTGAGAACATCTCTAGCAGCAACCGAGCTGCTACGGGCACCACCTGGGAGGCAAAGAGGAGACAGGACAGGGAGACCCATGTCAGGGCTGCCAGATGCAGGGTGCATGTGGGCCCCCACGAGGGACAGGTGGTAGACTGCATTCTCTAGCCCTGGGCCTTAATTGTCTCTGGCAGCCAAGTTCAGGCTGCCCAGAGAGCCCTGAGCCTCCACCCTGGGAAGGGCCTAGCCCCAGGATTCCCCACACTAGAGCCAAGGCAGAGCTGGTGTAGGGGCTAGGGGATGTACCTGTACAGTAATCAGCTTCTTCTCTCTAGGTTTGGGGTCAGGCCACTCCTCCCCAAAGCAGAAGAAGATCTCAAAGGGTGGTGGGGTGTTGGTCTGGCCTTTCTGGAACAGGATGAGCTCTGCATCAAGATCAAGATCCCTAGTCAGAGGCTAGAACTGTGCCCCTGGGCGAGGCCAGGAGGATCACAGCCGAGCCCCTTACCATTAAGAAAATGCTCCAGGCTGAAGAGCTTGGTCTTGACTTCCCGCTGGATGGGGTTGGGGCGCAAGCCATGGGCTGAGGCGCAGGGCCCGCTCCAAAACACCTTGCACTGGCACAGGCGGATGGCATATAGGTCCTGGCCCTGAAGCTGGAGGATGAGCCCACGGTCCAGGACATCCAGCAGCTGGTTTGTGTAGAAGCGCTGCTTGTCACTGGGGATGTCCTCGGGGCTGGGGAAACGCACTTGCTCCAGGCTCACGGGACCAAAGAGTTCCACCTGTTCCTGGGTGGCCTCCAGCTGGCTGTAGAAGAGTCGGCAGCCATGCGGGTTGCTAATGATCACGGCCTGGGGTGGCCGTCCCCGGTACTGGAACTTGATCTCCAGGTCGGTCACTGTGGGGCAGGGGTTGTGTGAGCCCCACGCCTCCCTCCTGCAGCCCAGCGGCCAGACCCAGCCCTGGCAGTTCTCCCACTTTTTCCCCCACCCAAGGGGGACTGGCATCCTCCATCCTCCTTGCAGACCCTCCCCAAACCCCCTGCCCAGCTGCTGGGTCCTTACGTGGCAACATGTGTGGGCTGATCAGCAGTTCAGGCAGGAGCTGTTCGCTTGCAGGGGGCAGGCTGGCAGCCAGGGGCCCAGGCTCCACGCTTGGCAGAAGCTCCCTGAAGCCAGCGGGGACACCAGGAGGAGGGGCCAGGAGCCTGGGGTCCGGAGCAGGGGGGACCATCACTGCAGGTGGCTGCAGGGTGGGTGGCCACTTGACATCCTCTTTAAGTAAAGAATAGGGGGCCATGGCGGGACCAGGCGGCACTGCTTCTGCAGAGGGCCAGGGTGCACAGCGCACAGCTGTTGAGCCACTCTAGGAACTGCCTCCAAGCCCACCTACTCCCAGCCCTGGGCCTTCCCTCAGCCTCCCTGCCACCCCTCTCCCAGGTACCTACGGTACCTGTAGCTTCTCATATACCAGACCCCCAACCACACCACCTCCAGCCCCACCTGTGATGCTCAGGTTTGGTAACATCCTCTGAAGCTGAACAGAAGAGGAGGGAGGGAAGAGATCAGAGAGGGAGAAGGGAGGACAGGTTATTTATTTATTTATTTATTTGAGACAGAGTCTCACTCTGTCACCCAGGCTGGAATGTGGTGGCATCATCTTCATAGCTCACAGCAACCTCAAACTCCTGGGTTCAAGCGACCCTCCTGCCTCAGCCTCCCCAGTAGGTAGGGCTACAGGCATGTGTCACCATGCCTGGCTAATTAATATCTTATTTTCTTGGAGACGGAATCTTGCTGTGTTGCCCCAGCTGGACTTGAACTCCTGGCCTAAAACAATTTTCCCACCTTGGCCTCCCAAAGGATTACAGGCATGAGCCACCGTGCCCGGTGATTAAATTGATATGGTACTGGGGAAATAACACACAAGAACCACGGGGCAATTCCCCCAGCCTTCAGCTTAGCCAAGGCCAGACCCTGCCTCCAGTCCCAGCTCGGCCATCCCAGGCAGGTGATAAAAGCTCTCAGTGCTCCAGTTTCCGCATTTGCCCTCTGTGGGCAGTAAAACCACTAAGCCCTAACTGCTGTGAGGGTCAGACGGCCTGTGAGCACACTGGGTAGCAACAAAGCCCCAGGGAGGTGCAGGTGAGGACTTCGTTCCTGCCCCCCATGGTGCAGGCAGACTCTGGGAAAAATGACCCCTCCCTGATTCCCTCCCCCACACTCACCTCTTTCTCTTCCTCCTCCTCCTCCTCCTCTCCTGCTCCAACAGCGTAATCATCAGCAGGCTGGGACTCTGCACAGCAAAGGAGACAAGAGCAGGACAGGAAAGGAGTTAACCGCAGAGGAGAAGAAGGCTCCCCGGGACTCCTGCTGCGGCTTCCGCCCCTTCCAAAACTGCCCGAACACGGGACGAGGTGAAGGGCACAGCCACCAGGAGTTGGTGGTGAGAAGGAAGGACCCGGGTCCCTGATCCCATGCCAAGCCAGTCTTGAACCACCCATGACCCAGGCATTGCATCCTGGACCACAGCCCACTGGGCCTGCCTGCCGTGAGAGGTCATGGCTGGGGACTGGGACCTCACACAGCCTCCTGGGTGGCCCACATGGGGCCATGCCTGATACCTGTGGGAGCGGGGCCATTGGAGCAGACCTCGTAGATCTTGTAGGGCTGGGGCGGCATGTCCCGGGGCCCATCATAGAAAAGGCGGAAGTCGCGGCTCTTGTTGAGGGCACAGCGCAGGTTGGCCTTCCACTTGGCCGGATCGGCCTCATCCACCCCTTCAGTGTACTTTCCCGTCTCCTTGGCCCAGGCCTGGGGCAGGAAGAGAGGACAGCTGGCTACAGAAAAAACCTCTCCCTGGCCCCAGCCCCAGCCGCCTCCTGTCCCCTAGGAGCCCCCTCTGTGTGGGGAGAACTTTAGCCACAGGCCGGGCTGAGTTGAGCTGAAGGTCTTGTCTGCAGCGTGGGGTGCCACAGTCCTGCCCTCACTCTCAGGGTGCCAACAAGCTCTGAGATATGTAGGTGCAATGAGATGCATCCAGTCCCTGCTGCGGGGAGGGTAAAGCGGTGCAGTCTCTAAGGAGGACAGTGTAACGTGGCGGATGGGGCAAGCGCTCTGGAGCCAGGCTGGGTTTGAATCCGAATGCGCCCCCGACCAGTCCTGTGCCTAGCCATGTCACTTCACCTTGGTCTCCTCTTCACAGTGCCCACCCCGCAGGGCGGCAGCAAAGACTCAAGGTGCTGATGCTCACACGGCACTCAGAGTGGTGCCTGCACGTGGGATAGCTTGTTGGCATTACTTTGGACGGCAACTTGGTGAGGCCAGGGCTACCAATGTCTCTACCCTTTAACTCAACAGTTCCACTTCTAGGAATTTATCCTACAGAGTACAGAAGCACCCACACACAATTTTGCACATACAAGGTTATTTACAGTGGCACTATTTGTAAAAGCAAAATGACCCAAACACCCAATGCAATGTCCATCAGTGAGGGGCTGGTTAAATTACAGCCAACCCACAGATCGGAGCACTGGGCAGCACCCAAGAAAAGAGGAGGGAACTTTTTGCATAAATACTGACATGTAACAATCTCCCAGAAATATTAAGTGCAGAAGAGTATGTATACATCTACCAGTGTTGTGAAAAGTGAGGGAAAGGACAGGTGATGTTAGCTTGCACAGGCGCAAAAATCTCTGGGGAAGAATCAGCCAGAAAATGGTAACACCATTTCCTCTGGGGTGGGGCTGGGCACAGAGATGGGAGGAAGAGATTTTGCTGTAAACTATTTTATGCCTTTGTAATTTTGAATTGTGTGACTGAATTACCTATACAAAAATCAAACATGGATCAGGAAAAGAACTTTGAAAAAGCTAAAGATCAAGTACAAAGTCTAAGAAAATATGTATCCAAAGTTTAAAAAGTAAGTATTGTCTGTCTGACCCAGCAATTTTTAAGTCTAGGAAATCACCCCAAAGAAATAATTTAGGATGAATAAAGGGTAAGAGTTAAGAGAGTCTACATGGCAATGTGGTTCTTAACTTGAGGTTTTAAAAGCAACCTGAAGTGTCCAAAAAACGAGACCAAGTGACCAAATTGTGCTAAACCCTTCAGTGGAACTTTCCATAGTCACCAAAAGTGAAGCAGAGGTGTTGGAAAGAAAAGCTGTTCCTGCCACTGGGTGAAAAAATGTACGCTTTAAAACAGAAAGATGGCTTGATCCCAATTTTGCATTTCATACATACACACACACAGAAAACTGAAGATATAAGCAAAAACTATTATACTAGGTACCTCCTACCATTAAGATTACAGGTGAGGGCATGGTGGCTCACGCCTGTAATCCTAGCTACTCAGGAGGCCGACGCAGGAAGATCGCTTGAGCCCAGGAGTTCAAGTCCAGCCCAGGCAACATAGTGAGACCCCCCTCATCTCTAAAAACAAAAACAAACCCCCAAAATACCATTAGGTACCCCGTAAATACGTACAATTATATGTCAATTAAAAAACAAAATTTAAAAAGATTATAGGTGAATTGTTGGCTTCTTTCAGCATATGTGGACACTAAACATGTCCTCATGTGTGACAGGGTGAGACAAGAACAAGCAGTCTGTAGGACGAAGTGCAGGAAGGTCTCCCAGGGACCCTCAGTTCCCACCTTGCTCTGGGGTACAAGTTAGAAAAGGTGTATCCTGTGGCTACATCTGCATCCCCTCAGTCCAGGCCTGGTGTCACCTGCAGCAAGGTAGCTGGGAGAGTGGCCAACCTTGAGGAGGTGCGTGTGCATGAGTGGGGGGGGCTGTGGATGTGTGGGCTGTGTGTGTGCGTGCGTGTGTGTGTGTGTGTGTGTGTGTGTGTGTGTGTACTCCTCTTCTGGGGAGCGGGTGCCTCAGAGGTGCAGGCTCACCCCCCGCCCTGGTCTTACCTTGAAGATGGTGTTATCCCCATCCTGGCTGGGGCCGTGCCTCGTGGCATGCCTCCAGGGGATGTAGAAGAATTTCTTTTCCCCATTGACCCACTGAAGCCCTGGGTACTGGCAGCTGTTCACCTGGGCCACCAGCCAGGGCTTCAGCCGCACGCGGCGGGGCGGGGCGGGGGCCCCGGGGTCGGGCTGGTTCATGGCGGGGTCTGTGGGAGGAAAGCAAGAGGGGCCTGAGCAGCTGCGCGGCCCCAGGTGGGCGGGGGCGCTCAGGGTGTCTAGCCTCGGGCGCAGGGGACTGTCTCTCTATTCCGTCCAGGTGTTCAAGGCCAATTCCCTTTTCCAACCATGGGCCTTCCTGTCGTGGGTTGACCGAATTTCGTGTTTGGGGGAAGGGAAGGAGCTGAGTGACGCCATAGTGGGCGCTGTGGGCACCCTCCTGGGCACCCTTTGCCAGGCAGGGGCATCCATTCTCAGCTGCTAACGGCACCGAGTGGCCCCTTGGCCGGAGAACTGCCCTCAGCTGCTCACTGGGCAGGTGGCAGCCCACAGCCAGTGCCTGCCTGACACCTGGGGACAAAGCCTGGCTCTCTTGCCTCAAGGCGGGCTACCTGGTGCACCGCATGCTCCCGTGGGACCAGCCTCCAGTCGAGCCCACGTCCCTGCCTTGTTGTTTTCCTGCCCTGACCTCCGTCCACTGAGAGACCCTCTGTAAATGTCCCCAACAAGAATCCTGTCTCAGGCTTCCAGGAAACCTGGCCTTAGACAAAGCAGAGCGTGGGAATGGGGGTGGTTTCCACACCCAGTTCTCAGAGCTTCCTTTCTTCCTCATTTTCTTTGGGCAGAAAGCTCCCCTAGCCTCCGCATCTTTAGAGAAATCCCACCAACCAACTCAGCCTGCCTCCAGCAAGGACAGTGGCCACCAAACTCAGACGTCACCCCTCTAGGGCCATCCTTTTCCTGGATTCTTGGTCCTCCCCCTTCTCCTCCCACTGGACACACATTCGTGCAGCTCTTAGGGGGGCCCTGACGTCCGCCAGGGCCTGCGCTGCCCATGGCTGCAGGAAACACAGAGGCCAAGTCTAACCACTACCTACCCACGACGCGAGAGCCCCCCCTCCCCGGGGCCACCATGGTTGCCTCCCTGGAGTCAGGCTGACTGTGAGCCCCTGCCTCCTCCCCACCTCCTGCCAAACCCCCTCGCCAGCCCAAAGCTGAAACTTCCCCTCAGTCCCTCCCCACTCCCAGGCAGTCCCTCCTCTCCCCTCGCTCACGCCCGTGGCCCTTGAGAGCCCAGAGTCAGACAGAAAGGACTGAGCCATCCTACCACACAGCCCTCGCAGGGAAATCTGCCGCTCAGCAAGTAAGGAACAGAGGGTTGAGCTGAACACCCCTGTCTTTCCAGGCCTGCTTGGGCCTTGCAGCTTGGAGCCTCAGTTTCCCCTGAAATTCCCTGCCCAGTACCTATTTGGGTTGCACCTGTCTGGCACCACCTCCGCGCTGCTAGAGTCTCCCCCTGCAGGCCTCCCTCAGCAGTGCCCACCTCAGCTGCCAGGGCCCAGGAAGGGTAAGGCCAGCCCCTGCCTGGCCCAGGGGCTGGGACAGGAAAGGTGGAAAGCTTCAGCCCTGCCCCCTGGCCTCAGAAGACTGGGGGCTCAGTTCCTCTTTCTGCCCTCGCCTCCACCCAGCCCTAGGGGAAATGAAAGTGGCCAGACCCGGCAAAACGCAGAAACCTGACTCACTCTGAGGGAGGGGACGTAGAGAAAATTCACAAGTGGGTCCCCAAGGCCAAATTCTCAATCTCCCATCCCATGGCCATTCCCTGACCCCCAAGCCTGCTGGCAGTCCTTGTGCATCCGGCGTGCTTGGCAGCACTGGGCAGCCTCACCCACCTGTATTTGTGTCTGTAGCCCTTTGAGAGGCCTGGTCCTAGAATGGAGGGGTGCTGGTCACCAGCGCCAGACAATTCTGGCTAAGTTAGGGTGGATGGGAGGAAGCTCTGTCCATATGGGGGCGAGGGGTGAGCTTTCCTGGTACAGCAGGGAGATCAGAAAGGCCCTTTGATGCTTGGGACAAGGACTCAGGTGAGTCCCACCATCTGGCCCAAGACTGCTGTTTCATACAGAGCAAGGTTTTTATTTTTATTTTATTTATTAATTTTTTTTAGAGACAGAGTCTCACTCTGTTGTCCAGGCTGGAATGCAGTGGTGCAATCACAGCTCACTGCAGCCTTGAACTCTTAGGGAGGGATATGGAGAAGCCCACACCACAGAAGGGTCTCTGCCTCAAGGGGGTTTTGCCTGCAACCTGGTCCACAAGGGCCTTACCCTAAGCAGCCTTGATACCCCCAGAAGCTTCCTCCTGCCCAGAGAAGGGCTTAGAGCTGATTCAGACCATCCCAATGCATTTCAGTAAACAGGTCTGCCTTCTCAGGGCTCCGGGGGCTTGAGTTGAAACATATGCAGCCCAGACCCAGGTTTATGGACTTGAGCCCTGGAAAGTGGGGAAAATCAACAGGTCCTCCAGCAATTTCCACCAAAAGCCAAAAGGAGTGTGGGCTGCTGAGGACCTGAGGACAAGCAGGCCAGGCAATAAGGCATCCAGAAGGGCAGCCCTGGAACCCCTGCTGGGGTCAGGAGAGCCCACAGCTCCCTCCAGGGCAGGCTGAGGTCCCAGGAGACAGGCCCCTGAGGAGCCACAACCCTGCGGGCTCTGGGGAGCCCCTGGGGAGGAAGCTCCACAGCAGTACTAGGAGGAGGGGCTGAGCAGCAGGACCCCTGCAACCACCTCCAGGCTCCCCTGGGTCACATGTCTGCCTGCAAACCCCACACCAGCTCAGGGAGAGGGCAAGGAGTTCCCTGCACCAGGCCTGACCTTAAATCTGCCCCCTCCACTGAGCGGACCACACACTGCGCCCTGCACCCTCCTGGTCCCGACAGGCTGTGGCTCTGGGGCAGCAGGTGTAGCAGCAAGAAGCCTCTCTCGCCTTGCTCCCAGGGGCAGGCTGGGGGAAGGCCAGGGGCACAGGGGGAAATCCCCAAAGTGGGGCCTTCAGCCTAGGAAGGTGCTTTCCAGGCCGCCTGGACTCCTGCCACCAGCCCCTCGCCCCAGCGCCCCGGGCCCTTCACCTAAGGGGGGCTGGACTCTGCCTCTGGCCCGGGTGGCCCCTCCTTAGGGCCACCAGCTTCCTCCATCGACCCAGCCTGAGTCCTTTCTGGTCCTGCTCCCTGATCCCCGCCCTGGGCTGGCCCTCGCGGCCCCTCCCTCAGGCTCCCCCGGGGCACCCAGCCCGCACCTCCTGGGCCAGCCCCGGAGCCACCCTGGGGCGCTGGCTCAGGCTCTGCCTCTGGCCCGCTCCTCCGCTGGTGGCACCTCCCCTGCCCCAGCTTGCTGTGCCCAGTGCGGCCAGGAGGCCAGGAAAGTCCCCCACACCCACCCCTGCTCCCGGCACCATTTCTGCCCCTCTCGACGAAGTTCAGGAGACCCGGCTGCGCTCGTCCTCGCTGTGTCCTCCCCCGCACCGCGGCCACACCAGTCTCACTTTTCCTGCACCTTTTGACTTTTCGTTGTTTCGTGCTTAAGTTCGGGGACAGGACCTAAAGAAACTATCCCAGACAGTATTGCGCCCGGATCCTGCACTGTTAGAAGGACCAGCGTCTAGGGTTCTGGGCCGTGCACGAGCCAAAGACGGCGCCCCTGGCAGGCACCATCTTCCCACTAATCTCTGCCATTGGCCTTAAGATCCTGGGGGCATGAATGCTTTAAGCCTCTTCTTACCTGAAAGGATGAGGGTGGCTGGGGCAGAGAGAGGGGGAGCGCACTGAAAGGGGGGTTGGGGTCGCGCCCCTGGGTGGCCCAAGCCAGACTCCCGCCCAGCACCGGGGTCCTCAGCATCCTTGGCAGTGGCAAGACAGAGGGAGGAAAGCCCCAGAACTGGTGTCCGGCAACGGTCGGGCTCTGGCCTCGGGGCTCCTGTGAGATGATGGAACACAGTGCCCAGCACCCCAAGCTGATTGGGGAGTGGGAGGTGCCTTTGAGGCTACCGGGCCAGTGGGGGGTGGGTGTGGGGGACGCCCTGCAGTAGGCGCTCACATGAGCTCAGGCTCCAGTGAAGTTGGACGGGGTCCTGCCCTGCCGCAGTCTTGTTTGCCGCTGGCAGGTGCCTTTCGGTGGGGTGGCGGGGAGGAAACGGTGGAGGCTGTGGAGGGGGGTTGGCAGTAGCTGGGCACCGGTCCTGCCACCCTTGGGGCGCATGGGGTGAGGGCGCGGACAGGAGCGCCCGGCGGCAGGGACCTACCTACCTGCCCGGGGCGCGCCCACATTGTTGCACCTGGGAGCACAGGCTGTGCTCTCCTGAGCTGTCCTGGGACATGCGCATCACCCCGCTCCGCCCCTGCCCTTAGGACAACCCCGGGGCAGGCACTGACCCGGCCACCGCAGACCTGAGGTGAGCATCTGCCCAGACTCAGTACCTCTGAAGACACACCAGATAGTGCAATGCCCACAGACCACTGGGCTTCTTTGGCAACTTGGAACTGCAAAATAGTCACTGGACAGCCTCAACTCCCCTTCCCTGCCTGCACCCTTCGGAAGTTCTGGCACATGGAAGAGATGGTTTCCAGGGGCCAAGGGCATCAAGAGATGAAGGAGGGCAGGGACTATGGTGGGACTTCTCTTTTCTGTCCTTACACCGAGGGTAGCCCACAGGCCCATAACCAACACATCCTCTGGCTGCTCTGACACGTCCCAGCCTGGGTGGGGCTTGGACGCTGGAGGCCCTGACCTCTTCTGAGGCCTGTGCAGCCACCTCCTCTGCTTCCCACAGCAGGGAGCCATAGCTTGCACCCAGAAGCCATGCCCAAGAGGACCCTGCCCTGAGCCCGGAGCATGCTGCCCACACTGCGAACGAGGTCAGCCTCCTGCCAGTCCCGCCCCACCTCCTGCACGCACTCTGGGGACCCCCAGCCATGGTCTGCCACCCGAGAGTGAGCGAGGGTGGGGCACCTGCCCATGCCTCTGATGGCAGCCCTAGGAGTTCAGAGCCCATGCTTGACTCAGCAGACACTGGCTCTGGCCTGGGACTGAGTCAGAGACTACAAGGGAGACCAGGCATGGTGGCTCATGCCTGTAATCCTGGCACTCTGGGAGGCCGAGGTGGGCGGATCGTTTGAGCTCAGGAGTTCAATACCAGCCTGAGCAAGAGCAAGACCCCATCTCTACTAAAAAAATATAGAAAGAAATTATCTGGACAACTAAAAAAAAATATATATATATAAAATTAGCTGGGCATGGTGGCACATGCCTGTAATCCCAGCTACTTGGGAGGCTGAAGCAGGAGGATCGCTTGAGCCCAGGAGTTTGAGGTTGCTGTGAGCTAGGCTGACACCACAACACTCTAGCCGGGGCAACAGAGTGAGACACTGTCTCAAAAAAGAAAAGAGACTACAAGGGAAATAGACACACGATTTCTCCTGCCCTCAGGGAGCTTCTAATCTAGTTGAGAAGATACATTTATAGCTAGTCTAACCCTAGATTTCAGATGCAGTGACCGTAAGAGGAGGTGTAGACGGCAGTAGAGTACGTGCTTTGCCAGTGGAGGGACAGGAGGGCAGGGAAGGTCATCCAGGTGGTCAGGGTGTCTCTACAGACAGTGGGTCATTTGAGCTGATCTTCAAGGGAAAGTTGGATTTCACCGGCTGAAGGAGAAGGAGTACTTGAGGGCCCCCTGGGCACAAGGACAGGGTGGCAAGAGGTGTGCTGCAGGAAGTTAGTCTGGGAAGGCCAGTGGGAACAGGCTGTAGTAAGCCTTGCAGTTTGGGCTTTCTTCTGTGGGCAATGGGGAGCCACTGAAGGCTGAAGAGCCAGAGTGTGGC
>CAUYSK010033349.1:0-15291 GCA_963575035.1 Avahi laniger
GTGTGGGATTCTGCCCGGGTGCACGTTTTCTCCCGGCACTTGTCTTGGGATCTTCTAATCCTGTCGTGTTTCTTAGTGCTTCTCTCACGTTTTCATCTCTATTTCTCCGGGTAATTTCTTCAGATTTATTTTCCAGCAAAATTTTCTTTGGAAATATCTGGTGTTTTAATTTGAATTTTTCAATTAATTTAGTATATATTTTCATTTCTAAAAATTCTTTTTAAATTCTTTGCTCGTTATGTCTTTTTTTCACAAAATCCTCATGTTTAATCATTATGTATTTTTAAAAATGTTTTCAATTCCTACTTTTTAGTCTATTATAATTTTCAACACATTTATTCTTCATCTCTCTCTCTCTCTGATTTGTATGATCTGAAGTTCTGAGGGATCAAATCCTGCTTTTTGTCATGACTGCTTATTCTTGCTCATGGCAAATTGTTTCCTTGAGTGTTTTAAAATTTACAATTTTGAATTCCCCCTCAAGAAAGCTTTATTTGTGAGTTTCATATGTGACCTGGGAAGAGGATCATACATGACCTTTTTGGTAGATTTGTGCTTGTCTCTGCCAGGAACTCCAGCTACTGAGATTAATACTTGTGTCAGTTTCTTAGCTTGGGAGTTCTTGGACCATGTGGTGATGTAAATTTGAACCTCAAACTTGCATGAGTGCAGGCCCAGGGCTACACATTCTAAAGAAAGACTTACTTTTCCCACCTCCAAAATAGATGGAAACAGGCAAGCTTCTTTATCTTCTATGTTGGTGGTTGGAAGATGTTTCCCTTCCAGGCTTCAGCTTTACGCGTGCTCAGTTCTGGCACTCTCCCAGGTCCGGCCACAGCCTGCTGTCCTGTCCTGGCCACGTTCGGCCTTAAGCCTGGAGGGTGCCCGGCTGGCTGACCCCACGGGTCTGCACCACCTCATGCTCATTTGATTCTTCTTCCTCATGGACCCTTGGAGATAGTCCAATCCTCAGTTGTGCCTTTAAAGAACATTTGTTGTATTTAATACAGCATTTTAGGATATTTTGTAATGGGAAGATTTTCAGGTTCTTTAATTTTTACAAAAGCTGAAAATAGGAATCCTTTAGTGCCTCTTCTACCATATCATGCTAATTCTGCCTCGTATGACTTTTCTTCCTTGGGCGTGTTCATCTTCCCATCCTGGGGTGGTCAGGGAGTGGTGGCTGTGAGGTGTGTGCGAAGGGCAGAGGTTGGGGACATCGTGGTTTCTCAAAGTCTTAGGGTGGGTGGTGTCGTGGAGGAGCGGTGAAGTGGGTGGCTCAGGCTGCTTGTCCCAGTGCCTGGAATCCCACCAAGAGACAGCCACTTCCCCCGCCCCGCCCTTTTCCTCGGCTACCTCTTTTAGCAGGAATTAGTTTAGCAGATAATGTTGACAATTAGGCTTTTGGAATGGGAGGCTGGGAAGAAGGATGGGGATTGTGTGTGTGTGTGTGTGTGTGTGTCTGTAAGGTTAGGGGAGGAGTTAGGGTACCAGAAATGGGGTGGGAGGGTCTTTGAGAATTAGAATTATCAGAATCTAATAATAATGGAAGGATTGGAATCAAACCATTGCCCCGTCATCACTTTACAAAGCCCTTCCTGGGTGGTTAGGACTTTCATCTTTAACCCGTCCATTAAACTGTGGCCAGGACCCAAACCGATTGTCTTTGTCAGGGGCCACGACCAGGTCGCTCATCCCCAGGGTGGAGAGCAAGTGCCGGTGCTCTCTTGCCTCCAAACGTGACAGCTAAATTGGCTCAGGTTGAGGTGTTTTTCCCAAAGTTTCTGGAGTCCAGCCCTGGAAGCCGGATCAGGAAGCTCCATTGATCCAGTCTGATTCTTGCCTGGCCTGGATCAGCTCACCAGGGACAGCCAGCATTCCCGGTCATCCCGTGTCTATGAGGGGCACTCAGGGAGGACCAGGGACCAAGTGTGGGGATGCGGGAGAGCGGGGGTGTTTGGGGGAGGGCAAGGCCTTTCATTAAGGCAGCTGCCAGGAGGTCTCCCTCCAAACTGTTCAAAGCCTTATCAGCTTAGAGGTATTCCTAATAGCATTTCCTTTCATTGTTTCCTTTCGGTAATTACGGGAGGCCAATGGCAGCTCGCAGCTATTGTGGTGGGAAAGGGAGGGAGGTTGGTAGACGTCACAACTTGGGCTTTATCTCCCCCAGCTGTGGGGACTCTGCAGCCCCCGGGCTACTTACAGCAGGGCAGTCGGGAGCTGTAGCAGCCCTGATTCAGCCTCTGCAGCTGCTGGGAGCATGGCCTAGGCGCAGCCGCACCTTGTGCAGCAGCTGAGCTTCCTAAAGGGCCTTGGAGATACCTGCAGCCCCACTCGCAGGGGAAGGTACGGTGTTTTGGAAGGAGAGCTGGCTCGCTTGTGGGAGGACGATGCAGGACTGATCCCTACCCCTGGGGAGCTGGGCTTCTCCATCCCTGGACCAGAAGGGCTTTGTTTGGAGGGGTGACTCTATTCACCCAGGGACAACCCTACTGCCCCCTCCTCCACTTGCATCTGGGGGTCCTGTGACTGCTTTTCTTCATGCAGCGGGTTTTACAGCGTGGTAGTACTTAATGCCAAGGAGTTGGAATGAACTTTGCCCTCTCCTCTGGGAAACTTCTGGGAGCACCTAATGCACCTGTGTGTTGGGAGTGGGAAAGGAACGCCTGCTCTGAGACCAAGATTTGGCCATAGGTGATAGTGAAGTGTTCCTTCCACAGATGTGTAATAGATTGCGTGTGTCTCTCTTTTGTTTGGCTGGATGGAACATTAGGTAGGAAAGAAGTCACCCCCAGTGACTCTCAGGTGACAGATTAAGCACTTCATTTAACAAACTTTTCCAGAAGAGAGGGGCTGTGGCGGGGCTCTAAGGGACTTGGGGTGTTTTTTGCAGCCAGGATCAATTGCTCTTCTCTGGGAGGTGGGTGCACAGTGGGGAATCTTGCCAGGGCCCCAGGATGCTGGACACCTGTCCATTTAGCAGGTCAGCTCAGCAAACATTTACTGGGCATCTCCTGGGTGCCGGGCACTGGTCCAGGAGCTGGGGATAGAGATGAGGGAGAGGCCCCTGATCTGGGGGCTCTCAGGATACAGGGCAAGGGACCAAGAAGCAAATAGTCAGCTGGGGGTTCCTAAGCATTCTCTAAGTCTGGGTGCCCGTGGCGGGAACACAAATGAAAGACAATTTCTACTCACCCAGTCGCTGCCAAGCGTGGAAGGATGCGGGGGCAGGAAGGAATGGCCCCTGCAGGAGGCAGGGGTGGGAGAGAGGGGCAGCAGGAGGGGGCAGGGCCTTCCTCCTCTGTCCTGCCTGGGGCTGCGCTCTGGGGCAGGATGCCCAGGGCTCCCAGCTAACAGCCATTGTTACCCTTGGGCCTGGCACCGGCCAGGGCTCTTTTTGGGAGGGTGGCCAGAAGCCTGTGTTCAAAGGGGAGAAGGAGGTCAATGAAGACCCATCTTTTCTCCTGCTTTAAAGGCGTGTTCTCCCCACTTCATGCGCTGACAGTAGCACATACCAGCAGCCGTCTGCCTGCGTGGCGATAACCATCATCTCTTTCGTTTCTCTGCAGATGGTTCCTGCCAGACTTGTGAGGGTGCTGCTTGCTCTGGTGCTCACTTTGCCAGGTAGATACCAAAGGGCTTCCATTCCTTACTCCTGTCCCAGGGCCGTTGGTAGTAACTCCCTTCCAGGAATGATCAGGTGTGTCTGGAGTCACCTGTGTGCCAAGCCACATGCTAGGCTCACGCTGGCTTGCCTCCTGTGAAGGTTCTGCCCCCGACTGTGTCCCCAGAGAGCAGGTGCCTGCAAAAGCCTTCCTTTACTGGGAAATTAAGGAGCACAAGGGTGCAAAGAATTGTCCTATGTGATGGGGACACAGGTGGGGAAGAATGAATCCAAGACTTGGATAGATTATTAGTTTTAGGAGGGATTGTAGAAGTCATCTAGTTGAAGCTCCCATAGTACAAATGAAGAGACTGACGGTCAAGGAGGAGAAATGACTGCTCCAAATTCTCACAGAGCCACGATCAGAGCTCAGTTCTCCTCGGTCCCAGACCAGCACTCTTTCCACTGTACTGCCTTCCTTCCCTCACTGAGATTCTGAGTCTGTGAATAGCAGAAGGGGCCTTTTGACCTTGAACTGTCTCCATTTAGACCCATCAGGTCTCAGCATTCAGCCTGCTGTCCACGGGTTAGTCTGGGAAGAAATATACATTTGTCACATTCTCTGTGTCTTCCTACCAGATGGATCTTGTGCCAGGGAACCCAGAACACTTGGAAATTTACCGCTGTGGTTCCCCACCTGACAACACACACGTGCGCACACACACACACACACATGCACACACATAGAGAGGGAGTTAGCACATGACCCTCTAAGAGTCAACCCTTCGTGGATTCTATATGGCAGGCACACAGTCTGATCTGTTTAAAATTTAATCCTCTCAAAATATACTAGTAGATTTATGTACAAAGATGCTCGTTGCAATCTATTTATAATATTGAAAAATTTGGGCCAGGTGCAATGGTTCATGCCTGTAGTTCCAGCACCTTGAAAGGCCGAGATGGGAGGATTGCTTGAGGACGGAAGTTTGAAATCAACCTGGAAAACCTATTCAGACCCCTTCTCTATAACAAATTTTTTAAAAAGTTAGCCAGGCAAGGTAATGCATGGCTATAGTCCTAGCTGTTTGGGAGGCTGAGGCAGGAGGATCTTTGAGGCCGGGAGTTCGAGGCTAGAGGGAGCTATGATGGCACTGCTGCACTCTAGACCTGGCAACAGAGTGAAATGCTGTCTCAATAAATAAATACATAAATAAACAAACAAATAAATAAAAACTTGGAAATACCAATAGGGGGCTATATTATATACATTTAGATGCAAAATATAATGCAGTGACTAAGAATCACATATTGTAAGTGTACACAATGGCATGACAAATTCTTTATGGCATACTGAGAAAAAAACCAGAGGTTACAAATAGTTACACAGGATGGTCACAAATTTGTAAAAAATCCACGACTGTACATATGCTGCAAAACACTGAAATATTAACTCTAGTTATCACTCAGTGATGCATTACAGATGATTTTAACTTCTTCTTCGTGTTTTTTTCTGTATCCTGCAAGTTTCTTATGAGCATGATTACATTTTAAATCAGTAAGTAAATGTCATTAAAACTAGTAGATTTCCTGAAAAACTGTTCCTTCATTATGGCTGTGAACCCCGGGTCCTATTTGGGGGCTGAGAGCAACAGCTTTAGTCTTACTTAGGATGTGAAGTACCTTCCCACGGTCTGATTTCTATGAGGCCAGAGAGGTTTGGGCAGGTGGTCTCAGCTGTGCTCACCCATGGCCTCTCCTCTAGGGGCCCTTTGTGCGGAAGGGACTCGTGGCAAGTCGTCGATGGCCCGGTGCAGCCTCTTTGGAGATGACTTCATCAACACCTTTGATGGGAGCATGTACAGCTTTGCGGGACACTGCAGCTACTTCCTGGCAGGGGACTGCGAGGAACACTCCTTCTCCCTTCTTGGTGAGTCCCGGGCCCTGCAGGGAGGAATCAGGCGGGGGTCGCTGAGCTCAGCTGGGCGTGGGAGGAGGACGCCTGCTCCCCGGTCCGTGCCTGAGCTGGAAGATTGCTGCTGGGAACGTGGGGGGAATGGCCTTGCCATGACACATGGCTTTCCTTAGCTTCTTCCCGGCCTCTCCCCTTGGGAGTCTGGTGGGACAGAGTGCGTCTCCGAGCTGCTCCGGTGGCTGTAGCCATTGCTCTGGCCCCAGGCAAGGCTCTGGCAGCTCCCACGCATTAAGGGAAATGATGAGCTGCAAGGTGCTGTAGAACATATAAAGCTTCTCGCCAAAGGGAAGACTCATCGTCGTCGTTTTCTTGGTCGCCTTTGGAATTCAGAATATCTTGCTCATGTTGGGCACCTCTTGTGTTCCTGTGAAAGTGCTGGCACTGTCCCTGTGTGTCTCTGCATCCTCTCAACAGCTCTGGGATGCAGGTGTGGTCACCGCTCTTTTACAAATGAAGAGCCACGGCCCAAGGAGGCCTGACAGGTGATGAAAGGAGGAGCTGGGTTTTGATCCCGGCCTCTCGGGTCGGAGGAACCTTCCTCTGCGCTGAGGTCAGAGGGCACTGGCCCAGGCTGGGAGCGGGCTGGAGGCAGTGATGGAGAATTATGGTTTGGTGACCTCTACACACTAAGAATCTGACAGATGTGTGTGATGCGGGATGCGAGGAAACCTGGCCAAGGCGGGGGCCTCAGACTGGGGGAGCAGAGACAGCAATGAACAGACTCACACCGTTAAAGAAATTTTCTTGACACTTGTTGAGGCGTAAGGAAGACTTTATTCAAGAGGGGCTGCTGTAGAGCGGGTTTTGCGGTGGGGGAAGAGAGAGAGGGCTCAACTCCAGCGCAACAAGGGAAATTGCGGATTTGAGCCAAGGGCAGGGTGGGGGTCAGTGGTGGAAAATTACTAAGAGGCAACCTCAGGGGTCGGGGCGTTCTGGTTAAACCACCCTGACGGGATTCTTGCTGAAGGCAGGCCAGCATGGGCAGATGCTGAGGGTGGGTGATCTTTGCTAAACTGACCCAGTGGGATTCTTGCTAAAACTGAACTAAACAGGCCAAGGCCAGAGCCAAGGCCAGTTCATAGTCTAGAAGCGGGGTCAGAGGAGGCCGGCTCAAGCTGGGCCAAGCAGGGCGTCGTTGGCCACAGCCAGGCACTTGCAGAGGTATAGGCTGCGGGGCTCTGGGCTTGTTGCTGCGTCAGCCAACAGGGTGGACGCAGCGTGCCCAGTGCCGGGCTCGGCTCTGAGTGGGAGCCTGGTGAGCTGATAGTTGGCCACAGCTTGCCCTGCCCCTTGGCCTCTGTCTTTGCTCTCTTTGCTCCCTGGCTGGACTCTGTCGGGAAACCTCTCACAGGGTGACTTCTGGGCGCTGCCATCCTCCCCACTCCTCTGTGCCTTCTCAAAGGCAAGGGCGGTGTCTGGTTGATCTCAGTTTCCTGGCGCTTAGCTCCCTGGGGTCTCTGTCAACACTGAATGGGATGGGGACCCTAAAGCACAGCGGTCTCTCTGTTGTACTGAAGGAGCCCAGGGTGAACGGGCTGTGGTTGGGCAGAGAGGACAGGGGAGGGTGCATGAGGAGGGGAGGCATGTGTGCTCCTGGTGGGAGCAAGTAGGGAGGTCAGCGTGGCTGGAGCAGCGGTCCCCAAACCCCAGCATGCATCAGGACGGCCTGCAGGGCTCTTACAGATAGATGGCTGGGCCCCACCCCAGGGTTCTGACTCAGTAGATCTGGAAGGGGGCCCAAAATGTTCATTTCTAATAATTTCCCAGCTGCCACTGCTCTTAGACTGGGGACCAAACTTTGAGAAGCCCAGGACCAGGGTATAGAGGGAGGAAAGCCTGGGCCGTCTGGGAGGCTGCAGAGCAGGGCCGTGAGGTCCGACGGACTTTGTCCCGGTTCCGCAGGCTGTGAGGAGCTCGCGTAGAATCTTGTGGGCAGGGAAGGGTCGAGAGGGGACTGGTGTTTGCCAAGATGGTCTCAAGAAGGAGAGAGGTGGAGGCAGGGTGGACTTGGCTGTAATAACCAGGCAGGAGTGAAAAAGGCCAGAGACATCCCAGGGTATCTGTGGGGGTCCCGCCTTGCAGGTGGGGAGTACCCTCCTTCTCCCCGGGAAGCTGAGGACTCAGGCCTTCCTCCTGCAGGTGGCCCCAATGTTTATTCTGAGTTAATTTCTCTGTCGTAACAAGCACAGTGGATGGTACAGATGCCCTGCCTGAGATGGCTCTCGGGTGTCAGTGGGCTGGAGGGTTACAAGTGACAGGAGGAAGATTCTGAAAGGAGAAATAGCAACACCCTCTGCACTCTATGGCTTTGGGCTTCAGTGGGCGTTCCAGGGAGGGGGATCACGTGGCAGCACTGTGGTGTCCTGGAGGGGGCTGCTGTTGTGACTCGATGGTCTGCTTTAGTGCACTCTGCAGTGGACTCCCTGCCTGGAGATGGGTTTGTAAAGAACACATGGCGGTATCTCAGTCCCAGGGAGAGTTCGTATTCTGGGCGCAGGGAGCCACGCCAGCGTGTTGGAAGAGCCCCCTTCCCCCTATTGAAGCCCAATTCCAGACCCCTCCCCGCTTCAGGGTGACTCTCCTAGTCAGGGAAGTGCAGCCTCTGCTGACGCCTCTTGGCTGTCGCTGTCACCTCCTCCAGGAAGCCCTCAACCATTCCTGTCCAGTACTGGGTGCTTCAAGCTGTACTCACTGGTTGGTTTCCATCCCGTAGGACTTGGTGGCTCTGCCCCCAGCGGGAGACAGCAGCTTGGAGGGGAAACCCTGTGTCTTCCCTGCGCTTTCCCTCCCTGCTGGGCGTCCTCAGGGCAGTTGCATAGTCTCAGCCTCCATTTTCTCATTTTACAATGGAGACACCATTTAAAGGGGTGAGGATCAGTGAGACAAGTTATTTGAAAGCATCCCGTGTTACCCACACCTGAGTTATTGAAAGCGGCCAAATAACACAGGACATTCACTTGTTTGTTGGATGTGCGCTTTGCGGAGATGAGGGGGCTGTGAAGGACTCTCTACTTCAAAACATCTCAGTGCGATTCCCCACTGGGTCATTATTTTTTTCTTATAAATAATTTGCTCTTCTTAACTGTCAATTTTCTGGGAGGTTGTTGGCCTAAATCAGGCTATGGTTCCAACATACTTTAATTTATTTAATAGATTGAATTCATTTCCACTGAAAACCATGCTACTGTATCATAGAGAATGGGCGGCTACTTTTCCTGTTGTTGTTGGTGGTGGGGTGTGTGTGGGAGGAGAGGAATAATTTGAGGGAGGTGGGCTGGCACTGGCGCTTAGGGGAGCCGGGGCTCCGGGGTCAGGGAAGGGAGCCCAGAACTTGGACCCCGTGAGCTTCAGTGTCCATGCTGAAGGACACCCTCTGTTCCATTGTTCTCCAATGACATCCTGTTTCCTTGATCCTAAATTGCAAATTCACATTCCTCTCGAGTGCCTGTGGTCGGTGTTCACATCCTGGGCAAAGTGTTTATATCCGCACACGGAGGACCACCTGGTGCAAGGGGAGGCCCTTTCCCTTGACCCCGGCTCCTGGTTGGGCGGGCTCCAGGCTCCGAGGCCAAGCCGCATGTCTCCTACAGCCAGAACGGCCCAGAGGGAGACCACAGGGTCCTGGCTGCTCCCACTTAGTAGGGACTGCGCTCCCTAAGCCATAGCTGCAGGTCTCACTCCCAAACCAGCCAAGTGAGAGCCACAAACAACCCACAATCTGCCGAGTCACTTCCCCAGCAGAGCCTTTGTTTCTGAGCCAATAAATGGCTCCTCAGAGTTTGAACAGAGGGTCACTAGCGTCAAAGTCGCTTCCTTGCAAATGCAAATTAGTGAGCCCTGAACTAAAGCCCAAGGCTGTGCCCGTGTCTGATTCTGGCTCCAGCTACCTGCCTCCTTCCGAAGGTCCCAGGATGCCCTCGCCCAGCGTGTGGGGCAGGGCCTTAGTCCCTCCGCTCACTGCCTCAGTCGCTGAGTCCCACAGCCCAGCAGGAGCCTGGGTTGGGCGTTGCTGGTTTGCCTTGTCTCTTGGGGTGACACCCAGCCTCTCTTCCTCGCAGTCACAGGAAGTGCTAACTTGGAGGTCTGTGGCCGTTTCTAATGGCTCATTTTCCTAATGGCTGCACATCACCCGATGCCCTGGCTTCTGCAGTGAGGGAACAAAGCGGATTTGGAGTTCTCCCTGTTGGGGGTTATTAGCTGAATCCCCAGCGCAGATGCCCTGTTAGGCAGCTTGTGCTGCAAACGGCGATTTGGACGTGGAGTCAGGAAACCCGGGTGTGGGCTCCGTGCCATGTTAACAGTGTAAACCGGTTTTCAGTTGGGGTGATTTTTCCCCTCGAGGACCATCTGGCAGCTTCTGGAGACATTTTCGGTTGTCACAAATGGGGGGTGGGTGCTACTGGCATCCAGCGGGTAGAGGCCAGGATGCTGCTAATTGTCCCGCCATGCACAGGATAGTCCCTGCCACAGAGAAGTATCTGGCCCCGAATTCCATGATGGTGATGGGGAGAGATCCTGTTGTAAACTTAGGTCTCCGTTTCTCCATCTGTAAATTGGAGTCAATCTAGATCAGTGTTTTACAAACTGAGTCACGAGATACGGGTCCTGAAATTAATCTAGTGGTTGTAATTAGCATTGAAAAAGATTAAATAGAGTAAAATAGAAAATGTCAGAAAATATCAGAGCACGTGATACGTGCTGAGGGTGTGTGTGTGTGTGTGTGTGTACTGGGTCACGAAGTGAATTGTTTTTACTATGCTTTCTGAGCAAAAGAGTTTAAGAACTGCTTGTTCAGATGGTCTCCAGGATCCTTCCTCTGCCACAGTATGTTTCTCTGAGTTGTAGGCTCCTCCAGGTCACACTTCAAAAATCCCCTGCCAGCCTCTTGCCCAGGTGCGGGCTGACTGCTCTTCCAGTCCCTGGGCCGTCCGGGGCCAGGAACGCACCGGCTCCATCCTGCACGGTCCTCACTGAAGGCCCGAACGCCAGCCCCACCTGCCCTAGACTATTTTGGGTTTGGCTCTGGGTGGGTGTGTGGGGGCCTTAAGCCCACATGTGGCCTCCTAGGTCCTTAAGTGCGGCCTTTTGACTGAATCCAAGCTTTGCAGACCAAATCCTTTTATTGTCCTGTAAAATTCCTGCAGCAGGTGAAGGTCCTGGGGCGGCCAGCCCCACCTCTCCTTGTCCACCATGCTGCCCCCTCAGTGCTCAGCCCTGCGCTCTGCTCCCGCTGCCTCCTGGCCTTCCTAAGGCTGATCTCTCCTGGGGCCTCGCGGAGCAAGCCCTTCAGATGCTCACAACAGCCCGGCCGCAGTCCCCGCTCCGTCATCACTTACTAGCTCTGTGGTCACAGTCACCCCCACTGGGCAGCCGGTGCGGGCAGCCCTCCTCCGCCAGTGCCTTGAGAAGGGCTGGGGCTCCCACACCTCCCACACGTTTCTCCTGGGTCTTATTTGACTTTCTGCTCCTGTGGAATTCCTGGCTTCTTCAGCCTCGCAGGCCCTACTTTCAGTCGTACAGTGACAGCGACCTCCGGGCTTTCCTGCGGCACAGGCTCAGCTCTGCCTCCTGCGGAATGAGTGACTTGCTTAGGTGATTTAATGCCTTTCAAAGCCTCGAAGAGCTACAGATCAGCAGCTGTGGGGCCACGCCGCACCCCAAGCTGCCTGGTTGCTTCCGAAGCGTTCCCTGCCCCTCCTCCAGCCGCAGAGTCCCTGGCCAGCTTGTCTCCGTCCACCCTTTCTGAGTCCCCATGAGGAGAGCCTGCAAGGAGAGGTGCGCAGGGATTCTTCCTCGTTTCCAGGAGGGAGGTGCCTTTGGCTCAGTGGTGACATACTGGCCGAGTGACCCATGAAGCAGGGGCAGAACTCCCTGTCTCTCTGCCCTGTGAGACGGGAGTGGGGAGGATTCTACTGACCGAGGGACAGTCTCTGTGGTCATAAGGGACACAGAGCCCCAGGCCTCGTGGGCTCGTTTGCCCACCCCGCAGCAGACGGCCTTCGGCTCTGCAGCTCTCAGCGAGGAGGTGTGGAACGGGCCCTGCCCATCGGCTCCACCGTGGCTGCTGCGCAGTGCTCCGAGTGTCAGCCCCAGAAGCGGCCGAGGGAGGGACTTGGTCTTGGGCCCGCTGCGGGTGACTCGGAGTCCCGGAAGGCCTCTGGGAGGGACTGCAAATCAGAGGTTGTTGCCAGGCTGCCCTATTTGTTTGCTTTTTCAACATTTTATTAAGGAAATTTTCAAACACAGAAAAATTGAAAGAATATGGCATTCATATACCCATCACTCAGAGTCTACCATTACTGAGAAATAAATTAAAATGAAAAATAATTACTCTGTTTACCCTCTTTGTTCTTTGGTTCTGTTTGTTTTTCTTTGGTTAATTTCCTGCTGTCAGAAAGTTTGTGTGACTTCTAAAGTTTCGCTTGCTGCAAGAACTGTTCTAAGTGCAAATGCAGAGTGGGCAAGGCCTCTTGGCTCAAGCAGGACAGAACCCCTTTAACTTTGGGGGCGCCTCCTTTTTCTCCCAGCAGCGTTGGTTGGAGCTGCAGAATGTGGTTTGTGGAGTGTGGGTGGCCTGCGGGCTCTTGCTGGTAGCACTGACCGGCTAATGACATATCATTTAAGACTCTTCTTAGAATGGGCTAGTTTATTTACTGGGGCAGCCCTCACTGAAATCTCACCAGGAACAAGTCTGTTTTCTGGCTCATTCTGGTTTGTTTGTGATTGGGGTTGTGTGTGTGTGTGTGTGTGTGTGTGTGTGTGTGTACCTGGTGGTCATGGTCCTCCTGCAGCCTTGGTCCAGCCCAGACCCCGCTGGGGGGCTCCTCCTCTCCCAGCTGGGAGTGAGGAGCCCCTTCCTCACTGCCCTGCATCAGCGGCTCTGGCCACGCCGCAACACCACGAGTCAGCAGAGCTTGCCAAGATTTCGGTTCCACAGACACCTCTGCCTCCTCTTTTGCTGAGGACCTGGAGCCCACACTCTCCCACCCCTCTTAGGAGAGGATGTATCTGCTCACTGTCAAGGCTAACCTTTCCACCTGGGCCATATGCCCTGTCCTTCAGGACCCCAAGGCCCTGTGCCCGCATGTGAGCTCTCTATCTTCCCGGTTTCCATCAGTTTCTCCGTCTCCAAGGCTCAAGTCCAGACTCTATATTGTTCTTTCTGGTTCCTTCGTCTTCTATGGCTGATTAGTTATCTTTGAATACCAAGGGCCAGCACAAGCAGCCGTCGTCAGAGGCTGGCTGTGGCTCGGGAAATTTCGATAATACCGTAGAAATTGCCTCCCGCCCGTGTTCCCTCTTTCATGCCAAGTGCCATCAGCCTCGCCTCCCTGTTCAGCCCCCACAGTTGCGCGCCTGTCAGAGACGACTCTATCGTGCGTTTGGCCATTCAAACATCTCCAGTGGCAATACCATTGACTCTGTCCTCATGAAGTTCCAAGTGCTGTGTGGGACACTTGACGGCTGTCTCTAAACTCCCAGAGAATCACATTCAGTAAACGGAGGGGAGATTCACGGACGTGCAGATACTCTGATGCGGGCAGTCTGCAGGCACTGTTCTAAATCCCACTGTCCTAGAGTGCCACAGCTCGACGCTGCTGCTTTTGCTTGCTGTTCCACAGGCGTTCAAGGGCTGCATGCTTGTCTTGTCTTCGTACTTAGATTGTAGGGATTGTAAAGAAGCAAGAGGTCATGCTTTTACATTTTTCTTTTGTGAAATACAAGAGAAGGCATTCAATAAATATTTTTAGATGAATGGAAAAATGAATGAGCCAATGAGATTTTTAGGGAGATTTTTCTTGTCCCTTTGTTAAGTCTTTCTGGGGAGTTTTCCACTGAGATAAGACTATAAAAATATGATTATTAACTTTTTGGGGGGCAACAATCACTGCTACGGACTCTTTTCTCTTTCAGGGGACTTCCAAAACGGCAAGAGAGTGGGCCTCTCTGTGTATCTTGGGGAATTTTTTGACATCCGTTTGTTTGTCAATGGTACCGTGATGCAAGGGGACCAAAGGTAAGTCAGGAGCCCCGAACGCCCACATCAGAAAGGACCCTGGGGACCCCCTTGCACAACCGCCTCATTTTTCAGATGAAGAAGCTGGGGTTCAGAGAGAGGAAGTAAATGTGCCCAGGGGAAGTGAGTAGCAGGGCTGGGTGAGAGCCAGGTCTCCTGACGACCGCGCGAGGCCCTCAGCCGCTTTGCACCATGGCTTGACCCTGTGACATGGGGGGAGGGAAGACATCCAGAACATGCATGGGAAGCCCACTTCCGAACCCATCCTTTTCCCTCCAGCGTCTCCATGCCCTATGCCTCCAAAGGGCTGTATCTGGAAACAGAGGCTGGATACTACAAGCTGTCCAGTGAGGCCCATGGCTTTGCGGCCAGGATTGATGGCAGCGGCAACTTTCAAGTCCTGCTGTCAGATAGGTACTTCAACAAGACCTGTGGGCTGTGTGGCAACTTTAACATCTTTGCTGAAGACGACTTTAGGACCCAAGAAGGTAAGATTTTCCTGGATACCACTTCCGTAAAGGGTGGTCATGCGTTTTATTTCCCTGCTCACAAACCTTCCCTAACACACCTCCCCTGGCATTAAAGAATCACCAGGACCACACCTCAATTTACCTTGCCAGTCTTATCTCTTAGCATCCCCCTCCATGCCTAGACCTCCAGTCAAACCAGATCTTGGAGCTCCTCAAACCTGACTTTGTTCAACTTTGAATTCTCCATAGCAACTTACACATGGTAGATGGCTGGCAAACGCTGGATTTTTTGAGTACACCCTCCTGAGCCCACTCCAGTGGAGTGGATGAAACCTACAAAGGGTCCACCACACTGTCCAAAAAGACCAGTTTATATGTGTGTGTCCATAAGCAATACATGGTAATATAGATAATGTGAAAACCACTACTAGTATTTAATCTTTCTTTGATAATTTCAATTACATAAACATTCAGTTAGTGATATTCCCTTGCAAAAGCTGAATATTTGTGTATAAGTTATCTTTCTTTCTTATGACCCAACTAACTACCCTCTAATTAAGAGGTACAGAGAAACAGTCATTGTTCCTTTCACTGTACTTTACCATATTGGAAGATAGTAAGATAATTTGTTTTTGTCTTCTCCAGTACTGATTTCGCAGATATTTTATTGTCTAATATGCACACTTAGGGCCATAAATTTTCCTCGAATTGCCCCTTTGGCAGCATCATACCAATTTTGATGTGTAGCATATTTTCATTTAGTTCTATGAATTTTCTAATTTCCATTTTGAGTTCTTTTGTAACGTATAGTGCGTTTAAAATTTCCTAATGTTTAGTATTTTTAAAAAATTTTTATAAATTTCAGCATATTATGGAAGTACAGATGTTTAGGTTATGTATATTGCCCTTGCCCCACCCAGCTCAGAGCTTCAAGCCTGTCCATCCCCCAGACAGTGCGCACCACACCCATTATGTGTATATGTACCCATCCACTCCTCCCCCCTCCCATCTGCCTGACACCCAATGAATGTTACTGCTATATATGCACTTAAGTATTGATCAGTTAATACCAATTTGATGGTGAGTACATGTGGTGCTTGTTTTTCCATTCTTGGGATACTTCACTTAGTATCACGGGCTCCAGCTCTATCCAGGATCATACAAGAGGTGCTAGATCACCATTGTTTTTTGTGGCCGAGTAGAACTCCATGGTTTACATATACCACAT